>JAFVLL020012117.1:0-28524 GCA_021397915.2 Tor tambroides | reverse complement strand
GCATATTTTAAAAACGTTTTAAATATAAAATGCAGGTTTATTTTTCAACAGTTATGCTAACAACAATAAAAAGACGTTTATGACATTAAAACAGCAACATCTGCTGACGGACAACATGCTGCGTTGTCACGGGAACATCCCAGCTGAAGATAATGAGGAAATTAGATCGCTCCCTTCACCAAGTGTGTTCCAAACGACTAAATAACGACACGCACGTGCCCTGCTCACTCCAAAGTCCCCAATCCAAGGGGATAAGGATGATCACTTCCATTTGGAACTTGCCCGTGAACCGTTCGGTACACGATACGCGTACCGTTGCACCCCTAATAGTATGGCTGTCAATCGATAAACATTTTTTTAAGAGCGATTAATCGCATGATTGTCATGAGTTAACTCGTGATTAATCGGAACTTAATTGCAGATTTTTATTTGTTCTAAATGTACCTTAAATTAATGTTGTAAATACTCTAATCAACATGGACAAATATGGATGTTTTATGCAAATGTATGTTTATTATTATTGAAACCATAGTCAACATAGAGCTTGAAGAGTAGACATGTTTCAAAGGTCATAGATGTTTTTCAAAGAATTTGTTCATGTCTATTAGACACATGAAAATAGAAATTCCAGGGTCCCATTACTTCTATGTCTTTGCACTGAGCAATTTAACAAACCTGTTTACATTTTTCTGAAAATGTAAAATGTACATTATTAATTATTAGATTTTTTTGCCTCTCTGTACCCACATACTGTATTTTGATGCAGCTAAATTCTCAATAATAGTTTTCATTGTTATATTTTACTGTTTCTGTTGTCAGACAACGGAATGAATATGAAATGGTGACTGAAATGCGACCCATTAAGACTAGGCTACATAACCAGCTCTCCCTTCCAAGATGTTAATCTGCACAAAAATCCTGATAATCGAGCCGTCGTCTGATAAAATCAAATACACATAAGATAATGACAATAGTTGTGCTGTGATTTCGGCTATACTTGCGTGTAAAATTAGAGTAGCAACATAATATCTGCTTTAACTGAAATATATATAAAATAGATTTACGTTTATAACGTATGTAATAGTTTCTTATTACTTTTTTTTGTATTTTTGGAGCCTAGGTGTGCTGACTTTTTTGTTTTCATTATCAATATTTTTTGCTGAGCACCCAGTTTAAGAGTGATGAGCGATAACGATAATGTGTAATGTGGTGAACAAGCCTAATAAAGGGTAAATAAGTTATGTTAATATGGTTTTCTGTGCTGTATCAGGCAGCTCTCAGGGTCTGAGGAGGAAGCAGCGCTCTGTTCTCACAAATGATGAGCTGTTATATGACCCAGACGAGGATGATCGCGACCAGGCTTGGGTGGATGCAAAAAGAAGAGAGTAGGTTTTGGTCACAAAAAAAAATGTATGCAAGCAACAAATGGTAGTGACGTTCATAGCTTATTTCCATTTTTTTGATACAGATACAGAAATCATGGGCGGCTGCCACCATCAGCAAACAGAAGAAACAAACCACACGCTGTTCCAAGCAGTGACGCTGTCCTCAACTGTCCCGCCTGTATGACCACTCTGTGCCTGGACTGTCAGAGGTACGGTCACATTCAGTTCATATTGCACTGTGAGCATCTGTGAAGATTATTTCCTAAGTCTATTTTTTTAATAAATGTCTTCTCAACCCGCAGGCATGAGAAATATCGGACGCAGTACAGAGCCATGTTCGTGATGAACTGCACAGTCAACAAAGAGGAAGTGCTGCGCTATAAAACCGCCAATAAGAGAAAGCAGAACCGGCGCAGGAAGAAGGCCCGTCAGGAGACCACGTCCTCATCCACAGAGGCTGAAATGGAGTCAAATGCAGGTCTGACTGATGCACGCTTGGCAGGAATGGATGAAGAAGAGATATATCACCCAGTCAAGTGCACAGAATGCTCCACTGAAGTGGCAGTGTATGATAAAGATGAGGTGTATCATTTCTTCAACATCCTAGCGAGTCACTGCTAAGGACATTTACTGGACTTATAAATACAAACCACATGTTTTGGTGGGTTTGATGATATGCATCACCGGGCAACTTTACTGTACAGTACATAGAGAGAGAGAAGTTTTTTGGGGGAGAGGAATATGGCTAGACATGTAATTTTATTTATAGGGTTTTTATATTTGATTTATATTCTGATGTTGAAAAATGTAAACACTTTCATGTGATGCACTTCCTGTAAATAACATTTCATATTTGCATAAAAGTGGTTCTGTTGCCTCTCAGATATGTCCTTCCCTTTTATTAAATTGTATTTTTATACACAGAAGAGGGCATGGAAATGATTCAAACTAAACAGAAGTGACAAATTGCTGGAAAAAGCATTTAGCTAAGCACTTAATGTGCTCTGGACGTGAACGGTGTCATTTGAATAAATGTTTTCATTTTGATTTTAGAGAAAATTAAATTCCTATCAAATATGATGGCCTATTTGTGAAGTATGCCGATATTAAAGTATTACCTGTTTACTGAAGCGTGTTAAATTTATTTTGCGCGGGCTTTTATTTTGGCACTCCGTAATATCCCTCCATTTCTTTTCCAGCACATGACTTTTATTTTGTTATGATCTGCACCGGAAGGGAGCGGTGAGACCAGCACGAGCCGAGTGAAAATATGGCGTTAGGAGATGTCTGGAAACAATTGTCTTGGTTTTATTACCAATATATACTCGTAACAGCTCTGTATATGTTGGAGCCTTGGGAGAGAACTATCTTCAGTATCCTTTTTTCGTAAAATACAGAGCTTTATATGCTTTAAAAACAATATTTGGAAGAGTTCTTAGATCCACGTAAGGTATGAGGTTGTTTCCTCACTATTCAGGTGTGTCGTATCATACGATTAACTAAATATTGTTAGAATATACTAAAATTATGATTATCTGAACGAATTAATGTATTTTTGATCAACATCGACTGTAGAAGTGTGGTGTGCTGATCGTAAATCTATTAACGTTACATCTGCTTTACGCAACAGCTGATTCGTATTTAGTTGCTTTTTAAAGTTATATTTGTATGAGTGATTATATGTAAATTCAGAAGAATTAAATCGTGGCTAGTTTTGAGCTAAATGAGTCATGTAACGTGTTTCTTGTGGGTGTGACGTTTAATATTTGAATAATTGACATAACATGACCTGATTTTCAGGTCTCTTCTCTTCTGTGAGCAGTTTCACTTGCTTCTTTCACCTTCTCTGTGATGAGAAATATGTTTTCTGTGGTCACCTGAGTCATGTCAGCTGACTTGTTTTAGGGCTTGTACATTTGTAATCTTTCTAACCTTAATATATTTCGTTTTCTTAAATATTCTTCAGATAAAATATAAAATTCAATTGAATGTGACCCTGGACCACAAAACCAGTCATATGGGTCAATTTTTTGAAATTGATATTTATACAATGAATAAATGCTGACTAAATAAGCTTTCCATTGATGTATGGTTTGTTAGGATTGGACAATATTTGGCTGAGATACAACTATTTGAAAATCTGGAATCTGAGGGTGCAAAAAAATCAAAATATTGAGAAATTCGCCTTTAAAGTTGTCCAAATGAAGTTCTTAGCAATGCATAGTACTAATCAAAAATTAACTTTTGATATATTTACGGTAGGAAATTTACAATATATCTTTATGGAACATGATCTTTACTTAATATCCTAATGATTTTTGGCATAAAAGAAAAATTGATCATTTTGACCCATACAATGTATTGTTGTCTATTGCTACAAATACATCCCTGGTACTTGTGACTGGTTTTGTGCTCCAGGGTTACAAATGTGTTTTTATAAGTATTTTATGTTTAACACACAGTATTTGTAACGATAACTAATTATTAACTATTTTTGTTACTAGTCTGCTGATAAAATGTAAACTTACTTTAAATGTTACAGTTTTACTGTATTTTTTGAAGCTGGCAAATAGTTAATGTTTAACACATACAGTGTTTATAAGAGTAATAAAAATCTATTTTCATTAGCAATATGTTGATTAAAAAAAATATAAAATTCAGTTAATTATTGAAAAATGTAATGTATTTTTTAACATACAACACAGCTTTGCACACAGCTAAATTTTATTTCTCATTAAGATTCTATTTTAAATGCTTCATGTTGTATAGACACACATAAATTGTGTATGCATTACTGTATTTTATTTTAGAAAGGCCATAAAGTCTTATATGGAAAAAGCAGGTAACATTTTATAATCAATCATAATCTCACTGCTCCATTTTAAAGCAATAGTCCACTCCAAGGAAAATTGTGCTAAATGCCAAAACTATTCACTAGATGTCAGTCATGGTTTCCTTTCAGTGTTACTATTGAGATACGTTTTATTAATATTCTAAATGGTTTTATTTTTATATTTTATTTTATTTTTTTAATTTTCATTTTAAAGTTTTGGTAATTTTTTTGTGTTTTTCTGTAGGTCTGTATAGTTTTATTTTATTTTTTATTTCAGTTTTAGCTATTTTCGTACATCCAGTTAAACTAAATCGTTTCTTTTTTACACATTTTCAAGTTTAAAAAAAGTTTTTTTTTTTTTTTTAAATATTTGTAGTATACTATAATAACCCTGTTTCCTTCTGCAAAATGATTTCCTTAATAAGACTGTCAGATTCCCTCCTGATCACGGTGGCAGCGATGGCCGTCTACACCGGTTATGTGTTCATGCCTCAGCACATAATGGCCATATTACACTATTTTGAAGTGGTCCAGTGACGTCATCAGCCGGGATCATCGGGATGCTTGCAACCTCCACCTGGTGGCCAGAAAAAAACGAACTGCTCTTGAACTGTTCACAACGATGTCTGTGATTTACTTCGAACGAGGACACTTGTGTATGTTGAAGGAGACCAACATTGAGGAGTGTGATAGAGGCTTGTCTAATTGTGTAATTCTGTGTGAAGAGCACAGTCTGCAACAGCAAAAGCACACACTGCCCTTGCTAGAAATATATCCTTTTATATATATATATAGTATGACTTTTTTGTTTTTTTTTAAAATAATGCTTCTTGTTTCATTTCATGACAGTGGTTTATTCAGATGATAAATATTTTTTGATATAAATGTGTATATTTAATTGTATACATATTTGTATAGTTTTATAGAGATTTATTTTGGCTGACCTGAAATGATTTGGTTTGCCATAGCAGACTGATGAATTATTGATACTGTTTTTGTCACCACCGGAAATCTATTTTTATCAGACCCTTGTCATACGGTAAATAATTACCTGCGCTATGTGTGATGTCAATGTTGATACTTCAGAACTGGTTGCTCAGGTCATAAACCGGGAAAAAATAAAACCCCGCTTAAATAAACTCTTTCTTTAATTGACTCGATCTTTTGTGTTTGGTATGACTTTGATGCAGTTATTCAGCATATGCTCAGTAAAGTTTGTTTCTGCCTGAGAAATGTGAAAATTTGAGCTAATAATATTTTGATGTATGAAAGTGATTTTTTTTAATTGGATGTTTAATTTTTTTTCTTCTAAAAAAGTTCAGTTCAATAACACTGTTGGCACGTATAAGCATTTCTTATACCAAAAGATGGCTGTTAGATTTGTAATTTAAAAAAAAAATCCTGTTCTCTTCTGCTTGCTATAACTATTCAGAACATATTTGCTATGAGCAGGCACCACATGAGTGAATGTGATTACAGATTATATGTGCACGACTACGTGTCTCAGCATGTATAGAAAACCACATTTCAATAGGACGATAATATTTATCAGTTGTTTACGGTGGTTATCTGGGTTAACAAAACAAGGTAGTTAACCTACAATTCACAGTATGTTTCTGTGAAACACAAGTTGATCTATAAATATTGATCAGCTTTGCCAAACAGGTGGAACTGAAGATATGGATGAATCCGTTTAGTTTATAGTCCAGCTTTGGCACGGCAACCAATCATATCATGTCCAGCTCTCAGATTCATATCATTGGCATGAGCTCAAAATGAAAATAGCAGCTGGTTACACTTTAAACTACAGGATGAGGGTGTTCTCACGTACGCCATCGTGGGTCGTCTGGAGTTTGCACTCTAGATATACAGCAATGTCCTGCCAGAGTTGCAGTTCTAAGAAGAAGCTCTGTTGGGCAAGGCAGCGTTTCAGCTGTTTAGCTGTTGATACATACACAGCCACTTCAGCTTATTTGGCACGTTCAACTCTTAAAGGAATAGTTCACCCAAAAATGAACATATACTCACCTCAGGTTTGGAGAAATTTTGTATTACTCGCTTACCAGTGGATCCTTTGCAGTGAATGGGTGCCGTCAGAATGAGAGTCCAAACAGCTGATAAAAACATCCCAATAATCCACACCACTCCAATCCAGTCCATCAGTTAATATCTTGTGAAGTGAAAAACTGTGTTTGTAAGAAACAAATCCATCAAGACATTTTTATCTTTAAACCATGCTTCCGTCTACAATAGTCCACAGTACATAATATTGCTTCCTTCAGTGAAAAAAGTCTATCTTCTCTGAATCATTAGAGATAAATGCACAGATTTACAAGCGAAAACAGTTTAAAACTTTTCTAAAAAAAAAAAAAAATATGTTGGTGGATTCTGATGTGAGAGCGACAGGTTTAAAGTGAAAATGCCTTGATAAATTTATTACAAACATGCAGCTTTTCACTTCACAAGACGTTAAATTGATGGACTGGAGTCATGTGGACTATTGTGATGTTTTTATCAGCTGTTTGGACTCTCATTCTGACGGCACCCATTCACTGCAGAGGATCCACTGGTGAGCAAGTGAGTAATACTAAATTTCTCCAAATCTGTTCTGACGTAGAAACAAACTCATCTTCATCTTGGATGGCCTGAGAGTTCATGTTCAGTAAATTTTCATCTATTCCTTTAAAGACAAACACAAATCAGGAAAGTCACTTTTAGTCAGACCCAAACAGCAGTCAGGTGCAGGATTGACTACATGCATTTTCTTAAATACAAAACAGTTGTAAAAGCATTTCATGCACATATAGTATTGATTTTACCTACCATGGACAATCTGAGTTGAACTGATGGATGTTGTAACATCTGAAATGGTAGTTTACATCACAACATCATATCATATTCCATTGTGCAACATGTGGGTCCCTTTTGACCTTTCTCTCTGCAGCAATCAAAGCCAACAGATAGCTGTCATTTGGGTCAGTACAAACGTCACGTCTGTGATATGGCTTTAATTATTTCCGTGCTATATTTAGCAAATCAGCCTGCATTCTGTGGTGTTTCAAGCCATTTCAGAGCCACATCAGATTTAACCCACAGTAAGTTCTAGAGAAAAAGAATGATTAACATTACTGTAATAGGAAGTGCAAATAGACAGTTAACAAATGATTAAACAGCTGAGATCTGATGATAAACTAACTAACTGTGACTAAATATCTGAAGATGAATTACTGGCAAAGCTTCTGGGAAAATGTTTCCAAATTTTCTAGAAATGTATTACTTTTTTTCACTTTTAAAACATAATTTATGATAAAAACAAATAAAAAATAAATATTTAAGATTCTTTTCTAGGTCAAATGAACTTTGTAAAGAAGGTCAGATTTACTTATAGGCTAGTAGAATCTTTAACAATAATAAATGCATTATTGTTATTATTATTTATTATTATTATTATAGCATTTTAATGGCTCAGTGACACTTGAATCACAACTGCAACATGACTATCACAATAATTTATTTCTGTTGCTGTTGTTAAATAATAATAAACATAATCAGATTTTTATCATTAATTCTAATAAATAATAGTCATGTTGCAATCGTGATTCAAGTGTCTGCAGAATTAACAAGAAAAATCGGATTATTTTTATTATTATTTAACAACAGCAACAGAAACAAATTATTGTAACAGCATTTTTAATGACTCAGTGACATTCAGTGTTATTCACATTTATGATTTTGCCTCCTTGTATAAGATGTTAATATCTTTTATCAGTGAACATTTTTTTCTGGATATATGTTGCATGATTAAAACATAGCTAAGTCATAATTAAAATAAAGAATATTTAAGATTCTACACTATAGGTCAAAACAAAAACCAAAAACAGAAATTTGTTTCACTGATAATGTGAACTTTGTACATATGGTCAGATTTTCCTAATAATAATAATAACAATAACAAAGTAATATTTTTATTATTATAACAGCATTTTAATTGCTCAGTGACAAATAAGCATAAAATAAATGACTATATGCATCATGACAAGTTATGACTGTTCTTGACACTGACCTTCATGCTATTCTCAAAGAAGCAATTATTCTTCATCAGTGCAAATCTTTTCTGTCCAGGCTTGTGTAAGCTAAGCTCTAAATTAGGCATTGACACATGTGATGGTGTTCACGTACTCAGACTCTCCCCTTTCATCTGACATCAAGTGCGCGCGGGGCGCTTGTGCTGCACTCGACTCCATGGCAGAATATCAGGGAAACCAGGCTGCTGACCAGACCTCTGAAGACCAAACCATCGCAAATGACCCGCACAGGTGTCCAGATCAAACTAGTGGACGCATGGAGCTGCCCAAAGAGCTCAGGAAGCCCCGCAGTAACCGGGCAAAATCTAAAGAACACAAACGACTGAACACACACAAACTAGTCTTGCAATACATAGTCCCGTGCATGAACTCCTACGGCTTGTGTATAGTTGACAATTTTCTAGGGGACAGAATCGGAGAGCGCGTCGTGCAGGAGGTGAAGCGCATTCATCAGAGTGGCAACATGCAGGATGGCCAGTTAGTGAGCCAAAAACTCAACAAAAGCAAAGCTATTCGAGGGGACAAGATTGCATGGGTTGATGGCACCGAAAGCGGCTGCCAAAACATTGGCTATCTGCTGACCCGAATGGACAAGCTCATCACGTGCGCAGACGGCAAACTGGACAAGTTCAAAATCAGAGGAAGACATAAGGTGAGTGAGTGTCGTTGGTGCACTGACTTGCTCCTAAAGTTTCCCAAGCATCCAAACATGACAAGCTTAAAACAGTCCGTATACTTCGGAAATAGGCCTTCCTTTGATGCATGCAGTTGCATTTTGCAACACAAAATATTCGTCCTAAAAAGACTATTATAAAAGTGCTGCAATGCAAAGTTTCCAAGCTGATCATAAGAGATGCACGTGCAACCTGTTTAGAATAGAGTAGAATTTCGTTGTAATCTTTTTGACTTGTAAAGTCTATAAAGTGCATTAAGAGACCGCTTTGTTTTTACACTTCTTGAAAACGCTCCTGCACATTCGAGAGATTTGTGCGCGTACATGCGGCTCTTCGGCTCCTCAATGGCGGTCGGGCATGACCAAAAAATGAGCTCATGAACATTACAACGTCGCATGCTCTAAATAAAAGACATGGTCTTTGAGATAAAATCATTGATGATCTCATTTACAGTATTTAAATATTTTTTCTTCATCGTGAAGTGTTTGGCATGTAAAGCGTGCGTGAGACCAGCCTTGCGTCTCTTGCTGTGGTCTGACCCTGCTGGGCATTACGGACTGTAAATCGGCACAGTTGGGTTGAATTTATAGAAATACAACACGACTGTAGAATGGCATGAATGCATGAATTTGGGATCTTAAATGGGCGGGGCTTACCGACCTGGAGGATGTCACGTACGATAGAGCGCACCAAAAATTCAAAGTACACACATGGCCTAAATAAATTAAGATTCAGAGCGACATAAGTATTTTCATTTTCAGTTTGAAGTTTAAATATTGTCTTTAGACTTGATTTTAATTAATTTGTTTGCTGTAATCATGTATTAAATATAAAAAAACTATAAATATTGTAGTTAAAATAGCCTACATGTATATTTAATTAAAATATTTTTTATTTATTTACATTTTTAAAAAGTAACTTACAATAGGCGAAGATTAGCAATTCGTCAAAGAGCCAAACAATATTTGTTTCATGTTTTTTCTATTTTACTTTTTAAAGTAGGCCTATTTTTTTTATTTACATTTACAGTTTAAAAAAGTGACTTAATAGACGAACATTAGTAATTTGTCCCAGAACCAAACAATATTTATATCTATATGTTTTTTGTTTCTAAATTGTATCTGTTTTATTTTTAATTACATTTTTTTTATTTATTTACATTTACATTTAAAAAAGTGACTAACAATAGACGGAAATTAGTAATTCGTCTCAGAGCCAAACAATATTTGTTTTTATATGTTTGTATTTGAAGAGTTCATTCGCAAAAACAGAAAACTCTGTTTTTAACCATTTTCAAAAATTATGTTTTTTCATTGTGAATTCCAAATAATCTCAATCAAACTGCAGTTGGGTTAATTTGATTAGGTAAAAAGTAACTAAAAAACACAATAAAACAATACATGATAACATAATAAAAACATGATTTTTTGAAAATAAAAAACTGAGTTATCTGTTTTCGCAAATAAACTCTTCACTTGTTTCAATATTGTTCCTTTGTTTTATTTTTTATTTAGAATATTTTATGTAGCCTATTTACATTTACTTTTTTATTTTTATTTTTTAAAAAAGCGACTTACAATAGACGAATATTATAGGCTACTAAATCATTGGCCTATATTAAATATTATTATACAATATTTGTTTCTGTTGTTTCCATTTTAATTTTTTACTTAAAATATATTTTATGTACATTTATTTTATTTTATATTTGGTTTGTTTTAAAAAACGACTTACAAATGAGCAATTCATCACAGAGAAAACATTTATTCACGCATCTTCATTATAATAATGAGGGTTGTCACTTTACCCTTATTGGTTTATCATCAAAGAATGCGTAATTTTTACACCTCACCATGTAGGCTATTTCCATTTCAATAAAGTACTATCTCAGTGTCACTATTCATACGTAAATGATTTTTCAGAACACTGCTGAAGTAGCACGTAGGCAGTGATATCACGTGACACTCGTTCTTTTTCTCAGCGTTGTCCTTAATGGCCCAATCATGGTCGTATGTGATGATTAAATGATGATTTCATAATTTCATAGCCATTTCAGAGGACAGTTGCCATTTGCATGTAAGGTTCCAATCTGAGAAATTATCAATTTTAAAATTATATACTTTAAAGTATAAAAAGTGTCTCCAGCAAGACAAAAAAATATCCTGAGAATTCAACGAGACTGAATGGAGTATTCGGCTTTTTGAGCCGCCAAGCGCCCCCTAAAGGAAGATGAAATTTGAGTGACAGGAAACATGTATTGTCCAGCCCTCAGATGTTGAACTTAAGCGCACTGAATGGGGTTTTGATGTGAATATCCGCCCACTGCAGCACGACACAGATTCTGCACGTTCCACATGCGCCGCAGGTGCGCTGGGCTCTGATCCTCTAGCGCTCATGGACCCTCACACTGAGCGATTATAAAGCCCACCTACAGCCCCTGTCTGCTGCATGTGCCAGTCTTTATCCGTCTCTTGAGGGACGAGACCGTGGCATTAGATATCACTTTGAAAAACTTTAGTTAATTTGAATGCAAGGAGCTCAAGACAAAATGCCATTTCTTCAGCACGCGCTGGACTCGCAGTTGGAGAGTTTGGTTGTGGAGCAAGTGGTTCCGGCTCTGTTGGACCAAGGCTTTTTTTACGTGGACCATTTTCTGGGGGACATCGCGGGCCACATGGTTCTGGGTCAGGTCAAACGCATGCATTACTCTGGGCTTCTCAACGACGGGCAGCTGGCCAGACGAAGCAATGGAGTTTGCAGGAGAAGCATCAGAGGAGATAAAATAACATGGGTTAATGGTACCGAGAGGGGCACGGAGGCTATCAATTTCTTATTAACACTCATAGACAAACTCATTTCTCTGTGTGTGGGTCAACTGGGCAAAAGTATTGGCGCAAGGTCAAAGGTAAGCTTTACTGGCGTTCGTGCTTAAAAACATATAAGAATATTTCAGTTGTTTGTATTTGAATTAATGAGTTGGTTAAACTTTTTTAAAAGCCTAATTAATAACGCTAACAACTTGATAAAATTCTTAGATCATAAATGTGTTTTGAAAGTTTGTTAATTTGTGGCATTTCTGACAAACTGTACGTCACCAAAGCTGAAAACATACGTGTATAGTTTCACATACCCCCTTTCAAAAGTTTAAAAAATCTAATGTTTGGGAATCATTCTCTTAGTAACATTATTAAGTAATGGGAAATCAGACATGTAATTTAACTTAATGTATTTTCATGTTTATTAGGCTAATATTTTATACGTGTATGAATTTCATAGCCTACTCACTGGTAAGCCTTTATACTAACTTTCCTTAGAAGTAAATGAATGTACAAAATTATAGTTAAACTTTGATTAGTATTCATAAACAAATAGTCTTTTACTTATGAAAATACACTGAAAAAATTGATACTTTTTTAAGGTAAGTGGTTGCAAACTATTTATTTTAGCTACATTAAATAAACAAATTTAGCTGAAAGTTAGTCAACTAAATTTATTTAAATGTAGCTAAAATAAATTGATTGCAACCACTTACCTTAAAAAATTTAGTAAATTAAATGATTCATTTTTTTTCAGTGTATGTCAACTAAGCATTTCTTTGCTAATGTCATTTTTATTAAATTGAATAAATATTACAATTAATTTTATTTTAACATAAGCATATATAGAAATAGAAATCTTTTGTAACACTAAAAAATGTCTTCTCTGTCACTAAATCAATTTAGAGCATCCTTGCTAAATAAAATTAGAAAGTTCTTTCAACAAAAACAAACAAAACAGTTCTTACTGATCTAAGTTTTGAAATGATTGTGTATACATGATGAACATTACATTACTTACAACTTACTGATTATTTATGAGTATTTAATTATTTCAGAGTAGTTTGTTTGTCCATCTGGATGAATACAGGTTCTCACTCCATTAAGCAATAGTTTCTGTCTTTGTTTGGCTCTTTGTTTAGACAAGGTACAGTAGAGCGCTTTGGCACAAACTGTCTACTGTGCCTGATGATGAATGGCAGAGATAGGCTTTCAGTTTCTGCTGTTGTGAACAGTACGTGACTCCTCTCACTGCGCTGATGTACTCCGGGTTACAGGAGGCCCTGAGTGAAGCAACAGGATGTTAAAGAGACACTTTTAGCAAAGTCGTCTGCGCACACAAGAGTTTTACTTACTTTAAAGTGTCCTTCTGAAAGAAACTGGCTCTTGTCTAGCTTTTCCCTTATTTTATAGTCTGCTGAATAAAGGGTTAAATGATCATTTACACATATATTTAAGTCACCTTTATCCAAAGCGGCTTCCAAATGAGGAATACAAGCATTATTTAGCATAAAGAGGCAATAATACAAGAAGTGCTGGCAATATACAGTTTCAAACATTTTCCAGAAGATAAGAATAAGAGAAATGGTGAAAGAATAGAAAATAAGTGCCTTTTTTGTTAAATTTCATTTTATACAAATTGCTTTTTAATAAGTCAGCAGGTTAAGTTTTGCAGTTAAGTTTTCATGAAAGAGATGAGTTTTGATGTGTTTTATAAACATTCTTCTTTGTTTTCATATTCTTCTTTAGTAAGTGGATAAAGAGTATTAACATTTCATAACTCAGTGTTTTGAAATGGTTTCATATTGACTGCGCGTGTGGGCGTAAATGGTTAAGTGTGCTGAATCAGAGCTCTGGATTGTGTACGCTAGTTGGCCATCGCAGCTGAAGTCTGTGTGGTGCTGTAGACTCACGCTCAACACGTAGCACTGTCATTAAACCCTCAGCGCACTGGCTGCTGGCCAAGCTTGCTCTCTTTTGCCATTCATGCACACACACACACTCGCGCACGCACACACTTCCTCCTGCTCTGTGTGCGGCTGCATGTTTACATTGCGTTATGACGGCAAACTTGCGTATGCACTTTTATAGTGGGAACGTGATCATGATAAAGACTTGTCTGCAGAAATGTAAACATGGGCACTAGTGACTGTGTGTGTGTATATGTGAGGGATGGGAGGGGTTAACCGGGATCTGCTGAGAGGAGAAATAAAATGCTTTGTTTTGAACATCATAATAGTATTTTTGTAATAGTAAATCTGAGATTTTGCATTAATAATCATTCCAAGATGGAGCTGACGCTTTACTTTAAAGGAATAGTTCACCAAAAAATGAAAACTTGCTGAAAATGTACTCACCCTCAGGCTATCCAAGTTGTAGATGAGTTTTTTTCTTCATCCTATTTTTAGAAATTAAGCATTACATTACTTCCTCATCAATAGATCCTCTGCAGTGAATGGGTGCCGTCAGAATGAGAGCTGATAAAAACATCACAATAATCCACACCACTCCAGTCCATCAACTGATGATTTGTGAAATGAAAAGCTACGTGTTTGTAAGAAACAAATCAATCTTTAAAGTTTTACATTTAAACTCACTTGTAGCCAAAATAAAAATCCACAATCCATGCTTCGTCCACTGAACTGTTCCTTTAACATATATGCTTTAATGCATATGCTTTTGATAATTTACCATTTAGGTTCTTTTTTGAAATGCTATTGTTGTCAAACAAATGTGGATCATGTACAGATGATAAGAAAATCGATTTATTTATTTATTTTTAAAGGTTTAGATTTTCATAATAACCAAATCCCAATTCAGTTTTCGGATTGTATTTTTGATATAGTAAGTTTACAAGAGATATTGTTTTGTTGACAACTGATTTACATTTAGACATAATCATCTGAATTTAGAAAAACTTTTTTCGTTCTGTGTAAAATGTTTTGCCACTAAAACAAATAGATTAGATTAGAAATATATTAATTTTATGATGGTAAAGCAGGCAAAGATTCAAATGTGAGCAGAATGTCCATATAGAAAATTACATGTCATAACATTTAAAAAAGGACTCTAAGCACCATATGTTGTTGTATAGTCTGGTAGAACACTTTTTTGTAATTTTTTTTGTAAACTTTACAAATTTAATTCTTGCTACTTATATAGAATAATTTGTAACATGTCTTAAATATGACAATTTTTTTTTAAAAAATGACAATTAATTATCAGCATGTTTACCTGGAAACAGGCTTTTCTGGGATAAGTTGTAATGTAAAATATCTATCAAGCTTAGTTTCATGTGTCTTCTTTTTCAGGCAATGGTGGCTTGTTATCCAGGAAATGGAGCAGGATATGTGAAACATGTAGACAACCCTAATGCAGACGGCCGCTGCGTCACCTGTATTTACTATCTGAATAAAAACTGGAATGCCAAGGTAGACTGTTTCAGTAGTTCATTTCAAATGTCATTTCCGAAATATTTATTGTACAGTGTTAATTAATCGAATGTCACTGTATGTTTTTAGGAGCATGGCGGATTGCTAAGGATCTTTCCTGAAGGAAAATCTTACGTAGCTGACATCGAGCCTTTGTTTGATCGACTTCTTCTTTTCTGGTCAGATCGCAGGAACCCTCATGAAGTTCAACCGTCGTATGCTACGAGGTTAGTATTGGCGTTCATGTTACAGAGCTATATATCAATATGATTTTGTGGCATCATGCTAAAGTGTCTGTTATGTGTCTCAGGTATGCGATCACAGTGTGGTACTTTGATTCAGAGGAAAGAGCTGAAGCAAAAAGAAAATTCAGAGATCTGACAGGTTGGTTCAGCCAAAATCATCAGTATCAGTGTATTTGTTTTAAAGTCTAATTCTAAATATCTAACTGTTTAAACCTTTATATTTCAGCCAACTCACAGGAAGGTTCATCATCTTAACAGAAATACACTGGCCTGTCTCCTCCGAGAGGATTTCTTTGTTTACTGTCTTATATCTTTGCTTTTTTTTCTCTATTTTTACATGGCTTGTTGCACTAAAGGTACCTCTCCCCCCACTTTATATTTGTGATTTACTATGTTTGAATCTGGTCCTTAAAATAAGTGAAGAGTTGTTTGAATAACCCGCTGCTAATGTAAAGACAATTCTGTGAAAAATGTGAGAATCTTAAGACTGATTAATGCATTATTAGATGTTTATTGTAATTAAATTCTTCTTTTAAAAAACTTTTCAGAGCTATATTGTCTAGATGTGTAAAAATAAAATAAACAAAAAGGAATAGATAAGAGATATATGTAACACTAGTTATTGTTTGTTTCAGAAATATGACACCAAGCATTATACATATGTTTTTTCATGCTTGTCCCTTTTTGTTATATGCTATTATTTGCTGTTTCGTATGTTTTGGCACATATTTTAACATTCTTTGCGCAATTTTTGAACACTTCAGTAGAAAGGAAATTTGAAACTTGTCAGTTGACTTGAAGTTTTGTATATATGATTTATTATTTTTGAACGACAGTTTGCTGTTGAATGAGACTTTCAAATAGAGATGTTTATAAAAGTCATTCTGTACTGTGTTCACAAACTTTGAAAAAGCACTTGGTCAGATGATATTGCTTTATTTGTTCAGTCCCAGCGTGTGTTAGTGTTTAATGAGAGAAGTGAATCAGCTTGCATGCAGGTCAGCAATGCTGCTCAACCACACCCTCGGATCAATATTATTTGACAGTTGTTTCAAAACATTTTGAGCTTTATAAAATGTTTCTTTAAGAAAAGTTGTTCTGGAAAATAATCTCGAAATGTGTGAACAGGTTGGTTCATGTACTATACACAAAGTGAGATTTACAGCTATTTGAAATGGCCAAATTAAACAATGTGTTGAGAGGTTTTCAATTGTCTAATTGTTTGTATTACATTGTTTTAGTAATAAAGTTTTTCTTTTGGCCATGATTTTCCACATGGTGTCGCTGTGTCCTCATTATAGTGCCGTTCAGATGCGTGCTATTGGACTTTCTAGGAATGTTTTCCAGCCATTTTATCCAAGTTTTTATCACGTAAACGCATACAGATAAAATAACTAAATACACACTGTTTCTTATTAGGTATAAATGTTCATAGTTTTTTGGGGGTTCTACCTTTATCTGGCGCATAACAGACGGAGACGTATAATACGTAAAAGCCCCGCCTATTTCCACAATTGGCGCCGAAAGACAGTCAATTAGCACAAATGTCACTCACAAAAGTGATTTAGCGAAAACCCTTTAAGTAAAACTGTTCCCCATTACTGTGAACTGTGAGCAATCATGAAGGAACATCTCACTAAGAGAAGGTAGGAGCAATAATTGTTCATATTTTCACCGCAGTTTTAGTGTAGGCTAGTAACCGTAGTTTAACTGTGGTGTAATTACCTCAGTAAACTAAAGCATTCACCTCATTAACAATAGTTAGATCATTGCAAACGTGTTATATATAATCAACAGTTATCTTTATGAAACCAGTATGCCAAACTATAATTCCTACTGCAGCTAATTTCCCAGTAGAAAACCGCATGTAAGTAAAATCCTCATAAAGGGTGCCTGACTAATACGACTATAGCTTACGTAATAAAGTAATATAAAATATTAACTGTATTTAATAAAGTGGACATGATCTTGCAACAGTTGTTAGATGGGTTTACAAAAGCGATTACGTCTATGAAAATCTGAGACTTATGAGAGATCCTGGCTTTCACAAGAGGTCTCAGCTCTTCGTCTTCTGAAGTACAGAACGAGGGGTGAGAACCAGAAGGGCGTAAGTGACATTTTTGGTGAAATGGATATATATCTCGAATGAAACTCTTAATGAGCTTCTACTGGCAAAAGTACTGTCATCCATGAGTGTACAAATTTTACACAAAGTGAGATCAAACTATGGTCATTTTTTTGTTTTGGCTCTCCTGTAAAGTTGGTGAAATGTCACTTACGCCTTTCTGGTTCTCACCTCTCGAGAAGACCCCCCGTTGAAACAAAAGAGCTCTACAGACGTTATTACTGACTGTAACCACTAGATATCACTCTTGCCACACTGTGGATTTGACAACTGAAAGCTGCTGCGGTTCTAAGATCTCACCGAATTAAAAATCCAACACCTCCTCAAAAACATAAATCAAGTAGGTTTATTACGAAAATTAACCATGGTTTTACTACAAATAAAGCCAAAACACCATGGTTAGTATAGTTAAACCATATTAACCATGGTTTTGTTACACTAACGATAGTTTAACGATGGTACACCTCTTAAAAATAAAGGTTCTTCACGATGCCATAGAAGAACCTTTTTGTCTAAATGGTTCCATAAAGAACCTTTAACATCTGAAGAACCTTTTTGTTTCACAAAAGGTTCTTTGTGGCAAAAGAAGGTTCTTCAGATTATAAAAAGGTAAGCAAGAGATTGTTCTTCTATGGCAGAGGTCTTCAACCCTGTTCCTGGGGACCCACTATCCTGAAGAGTTTAGCTACAACCCTAATCAAACACACCTGAAGCGGCCAATCAAGCTCCTCAAGACTGCTTGAAAATTGCAGGCAGGTGTGCTGAATCCGGTTGGAAATAAACTTTCCAGGAGAGTGGGTCCCCAGGAACATGGCATCGGTGTGAAGAACCTTTTAAGCACCTTTCTTAGTAATCATTATACCAAAAACAAAACATGGTTACTACAATTTTACCTTAATAAAACCATGGTTAATTTTTCGTAAGGGATACCTAATATCTAATATGTAATCTTATATGAAAACCTGTGGCTCTCTCTCTGTCTGTCAATCTATCTATATCTATTCGTGCCGGTCATTTTTCCTCTCAAACGCGGGTGTTAAACTGCTTTGAACAGTATGACTAGCCAGTCGATATGAAACAGTTCTATGTACCTGTAGCTGCCCTATTGAGAGGCTCTTTGCTATATAAACACACTCTGATTTCCAATAAGGACTGTATAGGGGAGATGGACAGCTCCTAATCATTAGGGAGGATTCAGGTTTGGGCTTTTTCACCTCCTCCTCCGCTCTCTTTCTCTGTCTCTCTCTCCTGTGATCTATCATTCATGGGCTTCATTTAAAATTGCGTAAAATATTTAAAGTTGGTTGGATTTCTTCAGTGGGCTTCAGCGGTGACCTCCCCCTCAGTGCCTGAAGTCAGTGGAGAAAGATATGCAGCAGGGAGAAGGGAGAGAACAAGAGAGAAAAACAGGGCAAAGAGGAAAGGTGTAAGGGAGACAGTGAAGGAAAAAATGAAGAACAAGTTACAGTCTTACTTAGAATTGAACAAAAGCTGTGTTCGGAGTGGAATACTAGCTTACGATACTGAACACTGCGTGTATACACTATATGCTGTCTACACTTCTCTATATTAAACTGTGTTATTCCACTGTAAATGTTTCAAACATTCGTGCTGTGCACGGAATCCAGTCATTATCTTTGAAATTAAACAGTCCACTTGTTTGTAAATCTGTCGTAGCTATTGGTTCTCTGATCAAGTAATAAGTAAAAAGTTAAAATAATTACTTTCAGTTGATTCAGGGAGGTCAATTCTAGTACATTGCACACATTACCGTGCATTATAGCATATGTGTGCATTATTCTGACAGACATGGAAAAATCGTAATCTTACGTATTCTCTGAGACACCTGTTACATGAAGTCAACACTATTGACTTCCTTAGTGTGTGGTGTGTTTCTAATCTTATTGTGTAGAATTTATTGGAGCATGTTAGTCCAAACAAATAAATGCCTTGTAATCTTTAATTAAAAAAAGAAGAACAATACGAGAGAAAAAAAAGAAAAAGAAATAAACTTGTTCTGCCTCTGAAACAACTTTACTTTGTTTTATCTTTCCTGGCCAACCCTGACCACTTTGCACTATCTAATCAGTTCCCAATGGATTCAGTCAAATTCCTTCACTCCAAACATTCTTCTTCTTGAATATCCCGTTTCACTCCTCTCTGAGCAATAAAAATGGTCTGTTTTCACAGAGCAAGACCTAACGTTGTGGAAAAAGATCTAAAGTAAAACACTTTTAAAAGGAAGCATTTTTCCCCTTTTATTTAGCTTTGCTGTAGGAAGTTACAGTGAGATCAGTATAATAGAAGACACAGATTGAAATATTCCTGCTAATTGAAAACCTGGTGAGGATACCATGAGGTGGAAAAACATGTCAGAAATACCCGTGAGATTCTGTCCAACGTAAAGGAGATTCACTCAGCCACTGCCAAAACAAAGGCCCTGGTACAAGTGCGCTGGATTGCCATTCATTGTAGGTGGAAGCAAAAGTCAGAAGGGCTACATGGGAATATTTTGATATTCCCTTACCTGAAACCTGTAGGTAACTCAAAAAAGGCTACATTAACCAAAACTAAAGACCGGGAGAAAAACATAGGAGGGAAAGAACAAACATAAGGAAGCAGGAAAGCTGGAACGCAAAGAATAATCACTGATGTTCGGCATTCACTTATGATGAACAGAATGTAAAAGAAATGATGCCAGATAGTAACAAATCCAAGAAAAGTTTATTATGAATATGGCACCTGTAAGATGGTAAAAAAACTGTGTTACAGAAAGACAACCATGTATGACATGTTGCTTTAACTGATGAAAACCTACAAAAGTATAAAATAACCCTGTTGTAAAATGAAGTATGTACATTTTTGAATTGCAGCATTATTCATGGTAAATGAACAAAAAATGTGTTTCCAAAAAAATAAGCCAGGCACTCAAAGTTAGCTTCAGTTAGTTGTTTTTTGTCTTTTTTTTCTCCTCTGAAAACAAAAAACAAAATCAAAAATGTACCATAGTTTTCTCTTTTAATATTTTAATTTGTTTGTACTTAGAATTTATAACACTGTTAACACTGATACTAAGAGAATCCCCTTTCTCCCATATTCTTCTACTTGGCACCAAGTTCCTCATAAAAGAATCTGTATAATTGTACAAGAAATAGTTAAAAACACAGACACAGTCTTCACAGGTAATGAAGTGATTTCTCATATTGTAATTTTAAACACTATTTATCTGACAGCAGCTGAGATTAGTTTAAGATTAAATCACCAGCAATCATTTCGACACAACACAGATACATTGAGACAGCTCGCCCGGCTGTTCTGTTAGTAACATATGGGTGTATTTCCTGGTCCACAGTGTCTGTTTTTGGAGCTGCCCCCAAACCCCGTCCCGACCGCTTCTGCTCTACGTACAAAATGCTAAAATCTAGGATCCTCTTAACCTGCGGCGGTGACACCAAGCTCTCCTGCAACCGTTCCGACAGCGAGTCCCGTCATTGTCATTTTTAAAAACATTAACATCATGACCTGGGTTTGAGTAACAACACGTCTTCACAGAAACCACAGACACAAGTTTCCTGATGTCGGGGGGGGAAGCCTGATTCAGGTAAAAAGACGAAGGCCCCCCCTTTCCCTTTGCTGGACAGACTAAAAAACACTAAACATTGACAAAGCCGCTGGACCGAACAAAATCAAGTAAACCAAACAATCAACTTAGTAAACATGCATTTCCAAAACACCTATAAAAATAGATTTTATAGTGCGAAATATTTTTTTCATCTCTTTAGAAATCTTTAAAATTGTTTATTGTCCTGAAATACTACCGTCATCTTTTTTTATTATTATTATTTCCTGTGAGTTGCAGGGTCCTTGAAGTCAACAGGTTTGGTGGAAACCAATGAAATACACCCAATGCACAAGAGAAGCACAAGGGACTCTGGGAATGTTTCACATCTGAGGCTTTTAAGTTTCCAGTCTGCTAAATGCTACTTCAGTTTTTTTTTTTATTCCTCATCACGTATTAGCTGGAAACTGCAATCCCAGAATTCCTCAGTGGCAAAAAATGGCTCCTTAAACCTTTGAGCTAGTTTAGAGTCTTTTATCTCTGAGAAGAGAGAGAGGTCTGTAGACTACACGACAGCAAAGCAATAGCAGAAACAGAAAAAAGGAATACATACAAAAAGGAAGCAGCAAAAAAGGTGACACTACATTGGAAGGCCACCACACAAAATCCACTAACCTCCACTGGTTCACTAAGACTGCAAGGGGGCTGGAAGGAGAACCAACGTTTCCCCGTCCAAGCCCGGACTAGCACAGAGAGGACAAAGGACAAAACAGCTACATTAGCTCAGTATATACTGCATATAGTAACACACACTTAAGTTGCTATGGAGACTGACAGCCAATGACACTTACACATTGTACAAGTTTACGGTTATCACGCTGCATAATAGATGACTTTATGGACGGCTGCCAAAGGATGAAGTGACAGTTTTCTTCCGTTTTATTACTTTAGTTTTTCTTTTTTTTTTTTGAAACATCAAATCACAGTGTTTTAACACCATACTGTGAGAGTAAAGTTTTTTTGGCAACAGTGGATAAAAATTAGGAATGTGGATTTTCAAAACACATTTTTTTGATTGAAAATGCATGTCCTTATTACAATCTCCATTTGATATGTGATCTTTAGAGAGAGTTAAGGGGTAAGGGATGAAGGGGAACTGATTTCGGAAAGGACACCAGGCTTTAAGCTAAAGAGGGAGTGTAAACAATTAATTACCAAAACTTATAAAAAAAATCCCCAAAACAATTAAGAACAGCTTTGACCAAAGCCTGTTGGAGCTTAACATTCATCTTCAAGTTTATGATGCAAAATTAGTCTCAGTTGCACTGAGAGATAAAATAGAATTCAAAAAACAAAACAAAACAAAGCAAAAAAACAATCAAACCTTTCTGTATCCCTTTCCAGACTCAATCTGATTGAGTTAAAACACTCTCCCGTGCTCACGGGTAAGGGATGAACATAAAAGAAAAAAAAAAAAAGTTGAAGGTTTGACTTTTCTGTGGAAAAGCTCTGAAGCCGCTGTTTGTCTGGAGTTCCGGAACAGTACCTACATCAGCCAGCTGAGTGAGGGTAACTCAATGATAGCACCATGGATCTGCAAACAGAAGATGGAACTGGAAAAATCTCACACTGACCTGTTCCATGTCCTGGGACTTTATAGTAACATTCTATTCACAGGTCAATACCCGGCTAAAATTGCTTTTTTAAAATGCATGATTTGCAAGTTAAGTTGAGCTATAAAAAACGAAGAAAAAGCATTATTTCTAAAATACTATTCCCCCTTTAGAAAGAACCGTAAAACCCTTTGAACTACATCAAACAGGGTAACATCCTTTTGTCAGCATCAATCTCGATTACATCAAGATACTTTTAGAAACATGAACAGTTTCTTTTCTTGTCGATTTTCTTTTTCTAATACCTTTAAGACATCCTAATGAGGATGTTACATACTCTGGACAAATATCTCACCGCAGAGAAAACATACGCTACAGTGCTATGAATTCCCTGTGGCTCAAAAGGAACTCTTTACAATAGAGATGAGTCTGTTTAGTCTGTTTAGAGAAACCGTCATCAAGAACTTGTGTAAGGAGGCGAGAAAGAAGAAAGTTGAAGAGATAGAAAGACACAGGAAGAGAAACCATTCATTTCAGTTACACAAGCTCAATTGCTCAAAATTCAAAGTGCTAGAACATCTCACTTTTCCCCAACTTTGATACACAGTCTTTTTGCCTCAGAAGAGTCTTTTTAACACAGTTGAACACAGTAATATGGTCTCGATGTTTTGCTTCAATCCTCCTTGCGCTCCATAGTCTGTGTGTTGTGGATGCCGTTGCTGTAGACGGGAAACGGAAGCGTGGAGAAAAGTCCCTCTGCTGTGGTGAAGACATTAGCAGCTGGCATCTGCGTGAGGCTGGCTCCACTGACCGCACCCCCAAAGGGGGTGGACATGTTGAGCCGGTGCACGTGATGATACAGCATCTCCATGGGCGTCTTGGGGTCTATGCCAAAGCCGGGCCCATCCACAAAGTTCACAGCGGCGTGGGCATTAGGCAGGAGGTTCCCCTGCATGGCCAGGCTGACGTCTGCCGGGGCATATCGGATCGTTCCAGTGGTGTAGACTCGCGGGGAAGCCGTGCTCGTGGCAGCAAGCGTGCCTGTGACTCTGTGCACCAATGGAAGTACCACGTTCCCCGCTTGTAACCTCTGCAGGGCTTCCAGGTCACTGGTGTAGAGCAGGGAACTGGAGGAGGTGGGTGTACCCTGCTGCTTGTCCCGTGGCGAGGCCGAGAGAGGTGGGGAGAGCGGGTCAGCGGTGGTGGAACTGGAAGGAGGAACCAAACTGCCCGGAGTTGCGCTGGAGACAGAAGTGGGGGCACTGTTATTGTTACCGCTGCTACTGTTGCCACTGAAGTTGGGCTTTCTGCTGCCTCCTCCACCTTCAGCACCAGGTGGAGTGAGGACGGAGTCGGGGATGGACACCTGCAGGCCGGCAGGCGGGGGAGAGGGGAAGGTGTCATGGGGTTTTGTCATACTGTAGGGGGACTCGTTGCGGGAGATCTCTCGGTTAGGAGGGTAGTTCCAGATGCTGCTGTCGTTGTCGAAGTTTATAGGTTCTGACATCTCAGTCTTGATCTTCAGCACAGAGGAACTGGTTGGTGAGGGTGGAAGCAGGAGGGGAGGCTGGTCTCCAAGGGTGGGGTCCAGGCTGCCAGGGCTGGGGGTAGCAGCGGCCGAGGGAGACAGACGGAGACGTTGGTGACTACCATCCCATTTCTGCTTTTTTCTCCTCTTCTTTCTCTTCTGGTGTTTACTCATTGCTGGCCCGCTCAGCTCTCCTCCACTGTTGCAGTCCTTTACAATATCTTCCACCTCGTCCTCCTCTTCTTCTGAGGAGCAAGAGGAGGGTGAGTCCTGCAGTTCCTCCACCTCACCGTCACCATAGCGCTCCACCTTTATGTGTAAACCACCCAGGCGGCCCTCCTTGTGGTCGGTTTCACAGTCAGAAGGTTCCAGACTATCATCACTGTCCTGACTTTCTGGATTGCTGGAACTGTCTCCTTCCTCCTGTCGTCTCATCTCTTGCTCTGGTGGCTGGCTCGTCTGTTTCTTACTGTCTGACTCTGGATCTTCACTGTTCTCGGAAGACTGATTGCCCTTCCCATCTGACTTGGAGTTTTCATTGTCTTCTGGGAGAAAGAAAATGGTTTAGAGGACAGGTTTCCATACAGGTCATAGTTTATTAGACAAAGTAAGGTTTCTCGCACAAGAAACAAAGTTCACTAAACATTATCAGAGGTTTTATGTTAAGGGTATTCATTTAAAGTTTGGAAGTGCTCCAGTTGGATATATATTATGCTTCTTAAGTACAGGACACAATTACACTAAGGACATAAATTGCTCTTTGATGTTCTATTTTTGGCAACAGCATTAGCCACCGGTGACTTATTCATGAGGTTATGTGTCGTTAATCATTAGTTTTGTCATGAATGACTCAAATTCTGTTCAGAACAAGTGACATTGGTAGCTCAAGATGAGCTCAATCTATGTATCAGAAATCATTAATACACTAAAATTCTTTCTTTTTAAAGTGCATGAATTTAGAAGTGAGGGGGAAAAAAACAAAACTGTGAGGCATATACATCTCACAGGGATTTGGAAATTTTGGCCTTAGGAAAAACATGTCTGCATTGGAAGAGAAACACAGGGAGAGAGAAAGAGACAGAAAGACAGAAGGAGAAGGCGGGGTGTAGAGATAGGTAGGGAGTGTGAGAGGAGAAGAGGGCATGGTTTGGTCCAGCTGCAGCTGGCACAGTCTGTAACCTTTGTGATGAAGGCTGGCAAAAGGCTCGGCAGGCAGAGATGCCCAGGGGCCAATATGTTGGCACTTTCCCCAGACTGTCAACCGGCCTTGTTCACTCACAGCCTCCACCATCTCTGGAATCTCACTTCATCTTCTTTTGGAATGTATAATTAATATCTCCAACTGGCTGTGGAGTTTTAATTGACTATTTACACCAGTTTTAGGGACATATCGAAAGCACCACATTTCCTTGTCCTACATAATTTCCAGTAATTATTGAAATGAAGATATTTTACACAGCAAGAGCCCGCAGATGAGACATTTGCATTTGGTTAAAAGACAACTTTCAAGTGTGTTGTATACAGTGTTACTTTATAATACTACGAGTTTGTAAAGAATCTAAGATGTAGAATCTAACGTCACCAAAAATGGTTCCATGAACAGGGATAATAATCTCGGCGCAAGAAGAACTGGCTTTAAGTGTCCTGCTCAAGGGACAGCTTGTGGCGTGGCTTTGTGGGGATCAAACCAACAACCTTGAATCTTCCACTTATTCTGTAGTGTTCTGTGGCATACTGCAATTAAATGGGATGAGTGATACTATACCAGAGTTCTCCTTGGAGTCGGATTCAGAATCGGATGTTTCTGAGGACTCTGATGCTTTCTCTGGCAGGTTGGGCAGCTGTGCGATATCCATGGGTGTGTCTTTGTACTCTGGATTACTGCCCATTAAAAAAGAAACCACAAAAAAGACACGTTTAGAAGATACAAGTCATTCACTTTGCCAGCTGAGAATCATTCACAGCTGTGTGAAATTTCCTTCACTCTCTTCTCTAGAACGTTCCAGACATCCTGATTGATTCACTGCGGCCCAAACCACAGAGCATTCTAATGATCTCTAAGCCCGTACACAGACCCAAAAGCAGTAAGAAATCACACTGCAGTTTGAGAAGATCAGTGTGTTTGGCCTTCATCATCTTACAGAAGAACAGACTATTTCTAACTCTCTCAAGTAGGAAATACTTTCATCTTGTTACAGTGCCGGACGGAACAAATCAAAATCTAAAGATATGGCATTTTCATCAAAGCAGAAGACTCGTATACCTGAGTACATAGTTGACCCAGATGATGTTTTTCTCGTTGGCGTTCTTGGCATTGATTGCGATAGTGGCACTGGACTGGATCCAGATATAACCTCCATTTTTCTGAATCCAGCGGTAATACTTTGTCACACACTGACCTTTATTCATCACTATGGAATAGAAAGAGGATAGTATACCAGAAAGAAAAGGAGGTGGAAGAGAAAAATAGAAGAGGAAAAAGAGATATAGTGATATATTAAAATTGTACATATACTCAGGTTTAATTACAACAACAACAACAACAAATAATATTAGTCACAATATTTGCATTCCGTGTGACCAGGTAAAGCACAAACCTATCCATTATATCATTTGAAAGATTCCCTATTACCATCTTGAACACTATTAATCTTAAAGGCCCAGCAGAGGGCGCTGTGACTGTTTGCTAAAGGCTCTGTAATCGTGTGCTTGTCTAAGGCTACTCATGTGAAGACACTGTGGCAGTTGCCATAATTTTGGCTAAATTAAGCGCTAAATGGCGATCTCAAATAATATGAATTTGCATTAATCATTGTTCTGCAAAACAGAAACAGTCGGAATCCAAGCACGGCAGTAAATTCAGATTCTGGGTTTAATTACAGCTACAAATAGCCTTTTCCATAAAAAGAGTCCATTGAGAAGGATGATTTATATAAGAATAAGTCTAGTAATTAAAATCATTAAAGACTAATAGCATTGTTTAAGAAGCCGTCCCAAAGGCTCCGATAATTGACTTTAGTTCACCGACTGCTTTCTGTACCAATAAATGTAAAACTAAACTCTAACTCCAGAAAATTGAGACAAAAAGCCAAGAGTTGTTTATCTGACTTGTTCGCTGTGGCCAGTGGGCATACCCTTGACTCACCTTCACTCTCTTCAACAAAGTTTACATGCTACTGAGGGTTCAGTATACATGGAATGTAAGCAAAAGTGCTGGAAAAAACATACTTCACATCTGAAATGACATAACTGAACTGCGATGGAGAATATTCCATAAAAACAACTTCGTTATCTATGAAAGTTAATGTCTTTTGAAATGCTTTAAAATCTCACAGTGGCAAACAGATAAATAGATGTCCTGCACCATTTTCGTTGTACACAGCTAAGTTGCAAATACTTTGGCTATATTTGGCTAGCTATTTTTTGTGCCAATAAAGCACATTAAATTGAAACCGAATCAAAGTATTGTACAGCTCTGGTATATTAAATCTTAAGTCATACATACAGAGCGATTCTTCCCCTCCGTCTGTGAACATGTGAGTCCGAGCGGTCCCTTTAAACCCTCATTACTGTCTACAAGTTCTAGGACATTTTTCCCCCTCTGCCTTTAAACCTGATGAGCTGATCTCATCTGCATTGCATTTGATGTGCTGGCCCCCTCGGCTCCGCCCGGCACCACGTCTGTACAGGTGAGGCTTATTTTTTAACCCCCTTTCAGTTACGCTGCCATTAAATCAATCAGGGGCTGCTTGAGTTATTGATTTAGTGGTAATGAAGCCACCCCTTTCTCTCCCCCCTTTCTCGCTCTCTTTGTCTCTTTCTGTATCCTTCTTTTTATTTTCCGGTGCAGGAGTCGTTGGCTGCTTTTGGAGGCTTTAAAAGGAATACGGCCTCTTTAATCTGCCTGCCTTCTCCTGGAGCCTCGGGCAAGCCTGCAGGACGGTCTCTCACTCTCTCTGTCTCTCTCCCTCTCTACTTCCGTTCTTTCTCATTCTATCTCTCTTGCTCGCTCTCTCTGCGCCAGGGCCTCTGTCCTTCAGTTCTGTTAAATCACTTGGATCCCTTCCATAATAGCAGCTACCTTTCAGATACCCTTTACCCAGCGTGGCCTCACTTCCAGCAGGAGGGGTGGAGGGTGTCACTGTCATATAAAAGTAAGTAATTTACACCCGTGAAATTGCTTTATGGAAAAGTCCTTGCAGTCCACTGGGGTATTATTGTAAAGACAAG
>JAFVLL020012115.1:114230-129593 GCA_021397915.2 Tor tambroides | reverse complement strand
TGAAGCATCAGAATCGGCATCGGTATCGGCCGATCACCATGACAAGAAATCGGTACTCGGTATCGGCTGCAAAAATCCTGATCGGAGCATCCCTATAAAATACATTTATTTCATACTAAGTATAGTTAAGAACTATTAACATATTTACTGACATATCGCTCGAGACTTAATGATATGCACATTTCTTAATATTAAGCCTAAAATGTGTTTTAATGTGACTATTGATGAAGACTGTATGATCTTTGAATAATATTGGTATTTAAATGCAAGTTATTTAAACTGTACCTGAAGTATACTTGCAATAGTTACATTTTAGCACAATCAAATATAGTTCAGTATATCTTTAGTTGGACTTCAGCACTACTTCCGCACAATTAAAGTTCATTAAGTACAAAATTAGTTGTTCCAATTTTACATATAGTATATTTTTCACTAGGGAGTGCTGGACAGAATTACAAAATTATTGTACTAGAATGATAACATGTTACCATGACATCCATCATCTAAACACAACATTGTGAACAAGCGCTGTGTTTTGGTCACAAATTCACATTACCCACAATACACCAGCATATTCCATGTGTGTGGGCGCTCCTTTAGATAATCTTACACCATTATAGGCCTTACTGATCCCTGACAAACTCGGTCTGAGAACCACTATCATTAGAAGCACTTAAATGTTTGGGCTGATGAAGTCGTATGGGTTGGTTGGGTTGCAGTTTTTCCTGTGGAGGCCAAGAGAACTGGTGAGCCACAGTAAGTGTGCTGCGATTGTGAAACGATGGTGTCTGGTTACATAATAAGCTGTTGCATTCAAAGGGGGCATAACTCCATCTCTAAGCACATGCCTTCAGAAACCAAACACGCAGACTTACTGCTGGCTTTCACACACGTGGCCGCGGGGCTCGGACGGGTGGGAGAATCAGGGGGCTTCTGAAACATTATCTAGAGAGAAACCAGCACACCTTTGAGATGACACAGCGTCAGTGAAAACTCGAGCTGCATTAGCCACAAGTGACACGATCAACAATCGTCCCGATGCTGTCAGAGACGTTTACATCGTCAGTATATTCCAGAGCTCATCACAAAAAACGATCCATGCCCTGAAGACACAGCACAGATAGATGAGAGACTTTTGGGAGGGCCACAGTTAAATAGGCAGGGATCTCCTTCAAACCTTTTACAAGAGCCTCAGGATAGACTCAGCTCCAAAACAGAGTGAACTGTCTAAATACACAGACTTCCTAACTAGTCAGCATCCTAACTGTCGTGACGCTCTAGATATGCAGCAACTCCATGTGCCATGAGTACAGCAATGGAGACTCAACTTTTTGAAGAGTTTGCAATTACCATTTTACTAACAGAGCTCTACTGCAACAAGCATAAATATATAGTGCACTCAAAATCACATCTGTTTTAGTAAAAATAACTATTTTATTGAAACTTTTTTAGGTCCAATTCTCGCTATTAACAAACCATTAACTATGACTTTTGCCTCAATAAACTCCTAATTTGCTGCTTATTAAGGTTAGTAAGTGGTATTGGGTAGGATTAGGAATGTAGAATATGGTCATGCAGAATATGTGCATATAAGTACTAATAAACAGCCAATATGTTAATAAAAGGCATGCTAATAAGCAACTAGTTAATAGTGAGAACTGGTCCCTATACTACCGATACTTTTTGGTAGTGAATGAAATATGACTTTATTCATAATGAATATTTCTCCCACCTAATCCACAGTCTTTGATTTTTCAATCTTGGAGGTCATCACAGTGTATTCTGGGACTACCTTCTCCAATAACAATACACATTTTCAAAATGAAAATACTGTCATCATTTACTCACATTCATGTTGTTCCAATTTTATATGACTTAAACTGTAAGAAAAAAATCAGTAGAAAAAATAGAAAACATACTGGTAAATTTCTGGCAGGACATTATCTGTTGAGTTTGCAGACATTTCTTTTAACTTTAAAACAAGGCAACGTAACTAAGCAACTCTCTAGGTTTTGTGCCAGGACATGTGTCTGTCAGAGCAAGGAAAACTTATAACAGCCATAATATGAAGAAATGTTTACATAAATATCCTCCAAAAAAATCTCTTTCTTCTCTCTAGCCACAAGAGAGTCAGCATTTGTTCACGCGATTGCCTCAGCTGGAGTGGCGTTTGCAGTGACCCGTTCATGTGCGGAGGGGACCTCCACAATGTGCGGCTGTGACTCCCATCATAAAGGCCCGCCGGGAGAGGGATGGAAATGGGGTGGCTGCAGTGAAGATGCAGAGTTTGGGGTTTTGGTGTCTCGAGAGTTTGCAGACGCTCGTGAGAACCGACCAGATGCTCGGAGTGCCATGAACAGACACAACAATGAGGCAGGACGGATGGTAAGAGGCAAAATAACTGCTACTTTGAAATACTCCATTTGTCATTGCTCGGACAAACAGGTAGTTCCACCCCAAACTCACACGACTGGCTGAGCAAATGTTGTTTTTGTCCCAGTCAGGCCACTGAAACAGATTGTGATTCCAGTAGTACCACAGAAATTACACACTTCACCTTTAAGCCAGCAGGTTCACGATAACCAAACAATGAACAAAGCTGTACTTGTGCCGCTCCTGGGTGGGTCTTACCCTACAGTTCACAAAGGTGTTAATGCACCGCAGATCTGTCAAATATCTCCTGATCCCTTTTCCGAGAGGCTTTCAACTTTAAAACTGGTATTTTCATGAGAAATTACCGGGTAATTACCTCTCTTATCCTTTCATGCCTCTCATAACTTGCATCTGTACTGAATCCGTGACACTGAGTTGGTAGGAGGCAGGGAGAGAAGAATAACACTTGGGTTCAGGGTTTAGCCCATCACTGCTGCTGTCATGACTCAGAATTGGAGTCTTTTGCACTAAAGGTGCTTCAGGGGCAATAGGCGAGACCACACTGCAACAGAACGCCGCTTTGATCAGCGAGGGACCACAGGAGCAGGCACTGAGACAGTCAGGACCCTCGCGTGCTCCATTGTTTTCGACATGGCCTGAGGGACCCGCCCAGGGCCCAAAGAGTTCGGGACATGATGTCAGCAGCCCCAACTAGACCCCCAGGGACCTGCAAACACCTGCCTTCCGCCGCAGCTGGGGAATTCTGCAGCTAAATATAGCGAGTGAATTAAGGCAAACAAACCAAAACAAAGACATATAGTGCCGGTGGCGAACTCCATTAAGCGGGACTTCAGAAGAGAATTAGCTGAGAAATGCAAGGGCCTGTCTGTACGCTCAGCACCTGAACAACACCTGTGGCCTGAGCCTGAGAGCATGCAGAAGAAGTTGCAGTCCAGGTTGTTGGAGACTTATGTAAATCCTGATTTAAATATCTGCTTTAGAAAGAGCAGGGTGACAACACAGGCAATATTTAGGCAATATCACATATGTTAAAGACTGCTGTCTAGATGTAAGCAAGAAACTGAATATGGCAGGTAATCAGAGCGATGATATTTAGATTGATATGCAGCATGGCTGCAATTGTGATACTGTTTTTGTGCTATAATATAATTATAGACTAACCAAGACCTGTCATAGCACTTGCATATTATCACTTTTTTGTTGGGTTTGATTGCTTCTATTGTCCTCATTTTTAAGTCGCTTTGTATAAAAGCGTCTGCTAAATGACTAAATGTAAATGTAAATAATTTTTTAAACAGGACGTTTACACGTTTCAGACTAAATTTGCCTACTGGTTAGATAAACCCAATGCTCCAACTTCCAAAAAGCGAACTTTCCACACTGCAGCACTCACTTAAGGTCATTGCACACTAAGTCCGAAATTTTCGTCCGAAATTTTCGCATGTTAAAAAATAAATACGACCTCACGTTGTGTCAATCACATTTACACGCTGCCACCAAAACTTTCATCTGTCATAAAAAAATTCGGATCAGGTTCGATTTTCTGCGTTTTCACATCCGTAACAAGCATTTCGATAGGACAGGATGATGAATACAAAAAAAACAAACAAAAAAAAACACGCATACGAAAATTTCGGATTCAGTGTGCAATGACCTTTACTCTGGTCTGGAACATCGCAATTTAATAAATAAAAAAAAAGTGTAATTAAAATGTTTTTATTTACATTTTAAAATGCTAAAAATATAATATAATAAATTAAGAAATCATATTTAAAATATAAGTGTGAACAAAAAAGCAGAAAATCAATAATAAATTTCCTGATTTAATAATGACACATTCTGTCATATTGACCAATGACAGACCGTCTTACATCTTATTTGAGGAAATGTGGAAGAGGGGGTGTGTCTTAAAACAGTGTCAAAGGTTCACTGGTTGCTGCAACAAATGATTAGCAACTGTCTATTAGCATGTTTTAAACTTGAATGTTGGTTGTTGGTAAATGGATAAAAGAAAAGCATCTGGCAGAAAAAAGGAAGAACGCAACTGGCAAAAGTTTTGTCAAAATGGTATTTAAAACTTATTTATTCACTTTTTGTTTTATTTAACTCCAATTCAAAATGTGAATTCAATAGTGCAATTGAATCCACATTTTAAAATGCAATTACATGTATCTATTAAATGAATAAATACATGTAATTGCATTTTAAAATGTGGATTCAATTGCACTATTTTTATAAAATATTTTTAATATTTTATAAAAATATATTTGTTTAAAATAAAATGATTTATTTACATCATTTGATTTATTAAATTGCTAATTTATTTCTATGTGTTATTTCTCAGTCTTTTTAAAAGGTCCTTGATAGATAACAGCAAACTAATAACAAGTTCTAATATATTCTCTTTTCCAGACCATCCTGGAAAACATGCACCTGCGCTGTAAGTGCCATGGACTGTCAGGCAGCTGCGAAGTAAAGACCTGCTGGTGGGCTCAGCCTGACTTCAGGCTGTTGGGGGACTACCTGAAAGACAAGTACGACAGTGCTTCCGAAATGGTGGTGGAGAAACACCGGGAGTCCAGAGGCTGGGTGGAAACACTACGGGCCAAATATGCCTTCTTCAAGCACCCCACAGAAAGAGACCTGGTCTACTACGAGGGATCGCCTAACTTCTGTGAGCCGAACCCGGAGACGGGCTCATTTGGCACCCGCGACCGCGTCTGCAACATGTCGTCGCACGGCATCGAGGGCTGCGACTTGTTATGCTGTGGCCGTGGCCATAACACACGAACAGAAAAGCGCAAGGAGAAATGCCACTGCATCTTCCACTGGTGCTGCTACGTCAGCTGCCAGGAGTGTGTGAGGGTCTACGACGTGCACACGTGTAAATAAGTGCAGGAAAAAATTGACTAGTGGACATTAAAGGGTGGAAAGAGAAAGAAGGAGAGGGAGAGACTGACAACACACACAAGATAGTGGCACTTCTGTGGTAGAACCCTTTACTAATGTGCCCTTTTTGATCTACATGCCCCAAAAGATGCCCATTGTGAGCATCATGGTTACTACTGCCATTCCTCTCACTCTTTTTTGTAGCACGCATTACGTCTGCAAAAGAACAAATGCCTTGTTATCATTCAGGCTTCTTTATCTGTAACACCATCTCTCTGATCATCTCGCCCTGCTGCCCAAGGGCTGAAACAGGATATGTTCAAATATAACCAATGACACTAGGCACGCATTAAAGAACAACAGGAGGGGGGAGAGGACGACGAGAAACTCTCGTTAACTACTGAACACTGGGTCTCAAAATATGCCCTGCTATACTACTGAATCCAATGCAATGCCCATGTTTTCCCTCATGATTTCCCAAGGACATATTGTACACTCCTACCACATTCCCTATAATCACATATGTTCAAATCATGGAGCATATTGCTGTTTGCTACATAAAAACTCTGATAATTTGCAGTATACAGCATTTTTGGTGGGATGCAGTTGATATATTAGCGTAGGGGCGGTGCAAAAAGGAAAAGGCATTATGGGTACCTTCTGAATTTCAAAATTGATTTTTGCTGAACATATACATGCAAAACCATCTGTGACTCTTGCGGGACAGCTGGTGAAATGCATGACAGCAGAATGCAACGACACACACTGGGCTCATGTGCACCCGACCAGTAAAATTTGCACTTACAAAACTACTAATGAGTATACTAATTTTAGAGATTACGGTGATTATTTTTTAACATATTCTTTGTGATAAAGCTCCTTGTATATGACTGTGAAGGCTCTGTTTTGACACTTCCCTGACGAGAAGTTTGCGTAGAGGAAGGAGAATAAGTGAGCAGGAGGAGGATAGTTAAGGAAAGAAATTGGAGGGTGAATAAAGGAGGGAAGTGGCAACCCAATTTCATGAAAAAAACGCAACTAGGTGGCGATTTCGTATAAATTCGCACGATAGGAAAACATACGATTTTTAGAAAAATGAAAGCATGAGGGTCTATCCCTAAACCTAACTGTAAGCAGATCATATGAAAACGTACGATGTTTGTACAAATTTATACGAAGTAGCCACCTAATTTGCGAATTGTCATGAGAGTGTGTTGCAAGTGGAGGACTGCTGTGGGTTCAAGTGTGTGATAAATGGAAGGAAGACCAGCTTCACAAAGCTGCAGCAGACTATCGGAGGTTTCCATAGGACAAGTTCTGACAGTCCCATACGCTTCCCATTAATTAAGTTTAACTACGCAATGCTAGTTTCACATTCACACCGAAACCCTGAGGAGCCCTCTCACCAGTCACATCTACGCTCCCTTTCCCATTTCTCCTTCCGCTATATCCAAAGTTTTGTACAAAGCCTTTAAAAGTTCATAATTCCCTTTTTATTTTATAATCTGAAAATGTTGTTTTTATAAATATTATTTATTACACAATGTATATATCTGTATGACTGAACTAAGATTATATATTTGAAGAACAAACAGTCTCATGATTTTGCTTTTTAATATAAGACTGACTCTTGCTGTGCTTATATATTATGCTGTGTGTAGCCTCATAATATACAATGCAGATAACAACACTTTATTAAAATAAAGCATAGCATAAATATAAAAATACTGTGTGACACTGGCACACAGCTAAATAAAGGGTTCAATCTACCTGATCACAATCATCTGATCCTCAGGTCTGCATCTACTCTGTCATTCCAGCGCTGACATCATCCTGCAGGTTTGCAGACAGACCTCTGTTGTCTCCACTACAGTAGCTTCACTTAATGACAGAGTGAAGCATGACACAACGAACATTACAAATATTGACTGAAGTAAAGCTGACTTATTTTACCTGTTCATGCAGATATTACTCAGTGGGCTCCTGACTGCTGTGTGCACAGGTCAATTTGAGAGTCGTACCTGATATTAAAAACGGACAATGTGAAAGTAGCCTATGAGACAGACCCGATTCCAGAATCAAATCATTGAGGGTCCTTCTGAGATTAGTGAGGGTGCCCTATCCTTAATTGCACATCTATTTTGACATGACATATTTACCCTGTGCATTGTTTTGGTTATCACCATGTCAGTCATTGCAATTTGTAGAATGAATCCCACATTTATAGGGATGTCACTCCCGAAAATTTACAGAGTGTGTATGGTTGTTGGTCTTCTTAGCTAAACCTTTACAATCACTAAAAAGCTGTTAAGTGTCACAAAGTTCCATTATAACCAATTAACTGCACAATGAATCTATTATTAACATTGTGCCTACACCTTCTGACTAACTTACTGTAAACATTTCTGATTGGCCGTTGCGTCCAAGAAATCAACAGCTATGTCTGTGATTGGGTACATTGCTCAACGCTGCAAAAACACGTTGTAAACAGAAACTGTTGAAGCTCTCCTGACTGCAAACACCAACATTTCAAAATCTGCTTAGCAGCCCCATAGAACCGGGCCTGCAATGTGACACTTTTTATCCACAGAACTGAAGTTTTTAAGTGTGTTTATACTTGCAGTTCGGGTTTCTTGGTCTGGACCAAAAAAAGTAAATGATACATTTATGGTTATTTTTATCACCATAAATATTTAAAAAAAGGCATAATTATATTTTCAAAACCTGATTGGAACACTTTTATGGTATATATTGTGAAAACTTACCAAACATTTTTACCAGCTGAACTTAAGAGCTTATAAAATGTGTAAAGGAGTCAAAACAACCCCAGCAATTCCTCCGTTGCACTTCGGATCACTGCAGTTCCGACGCCTGTACTGATGCCTGAAACAGCATCAGTTACACCTTCGAATTAAATTATTTTCGTTGTACCTGAGTTGTAGCTGGAATTGATCTTGTCTCAGTTTAAATCCACAGCTATCTTACCACACGCAAAAGTAACTTTAGCATGCATATTTAATGAACAAGTAAGGTGTTATTTGTCATTGGCATTAGCACAGTCATTGCTTAGAGTCAAAGCAGTGTTTACCTTCATGCAGTCTATTCTTCAGCACAATGGTAAACAAAACAACAACATTACAGAAACATACCAGCATTAAATACTAGCAGGTCTTTCTCTTTACTGAAAAAAAATAAAATAACATAACACTTAATAACTTTAGGCGTATGACATCAAAGTACTGCGAGAGCGATTGGAGCGCAGATTCAAAAGCATGAAGAGTCGTCTGCGCTCCAATCGCAATTGTCGTATGACATCAAGTACCGTACTTGATGTCATACGCCGATCAGTCTGCGCAGCGCCTATGCATCTCGAGCATGCCTATTTACTCTTCTTATCCAGTCCTATGCAAAGCATGCTGGGAACTGAACTCAACGAAATAATGTCTGAAATTTAAAAGCTTTAATTAAATAACTGCATGGTTGCAAGTTAAAAATTCAAATTTATTGATTCAAGTTGTGGTAACAGGCAACAAAGCTCTTATGACGAGAAGAACCAGCAAGTATGATTGAGCATTCATTTCCTTGACATAATAGCCTATTTTTGCTTCATTTAGATGTCTTTGGTCCATACTGGATTAATATATCAGTCAAACCGTACCAGAGCTTGTTTGGAAGTGGACCAAGATCCACCTTTTCACGGGTTCTTGAGCCGTTTTTGTGTGCACACCAAGATTCAGATGACAACCTTCACACTTATTCAAATGAACCACACTAACAGAGCAATCGCACCACAGTTGAGAGTTCATTTTAATCTAACCAAACCTGCCAAGTATAAACACACCCTTAGTCTCAATGAAGAAAAAAAAAAGGCAAATTAGTACAAATTAACAATAACGGCAGTCATTTATTGCAATCTTAAAACCTCATTTTAATTACGGAATCACTGAAGACATTATTTATATTTATATTTAACAGGAAAAATGATTGCAGTATTTAATTCCTTTATGGGTCATGCCATGAAAATAGCATGTTGTAACCAAAATGTTTGACAATAAGGATAGCTACTAAAAGTACTAGTGTATGACATGCAGTCCAAGATCCAAAATGTACACAAACCTCAAATTCTATGTTTAAATGTGGTTCAATTACTATGACTTTCACAGTTCAACAGTAAAAGTCATAAAGAGGTCATAATGTTCTGAGAGAGAAAGTATGCGTGTAAGAGACATAACAAAGAGAAAAAAAAGAGGAGAATTCAAGGCCAATGTGAACTATCTTGGCACTGTTGGCAGACTGGCAGAGGAGAGGTAGGTCACGGGTTTCCATCCTGTACACAACGCTTAAGGCCACTATGTTACACATTAGACTAGGGCGAGGAGTTAAGACCAAGACCTTTCCTATGTTCCTGACATGGAATGTCCCGAGCGACATAAGGAGGATGGATAGTTCCCTTTTTTAAAAAACAAAACAAATATTTTCCTAGTCAGAAAACAATAAAAGCAATAAAAAAACTCCAACAATATACTGGCATGCAAAGGCACAGGAGTGAGCATTTCAATATTGTTATTGGCAGGCACTAACTGTTAAGATAATAAGTCCATCCATGACAAAGAGAAAAGCAAGCAGAGGATTTGGTCAGAGAATTTTACCATCGCTAAATTTACACAGCCCAGTATAGACAATTTTAGAAGTAAGGCATCATTGACAGGAATGGTTCATGTCAGTAAATACATATAAATATGATACATTTTATTATAGGTCTTTATACACATGCATGTACTATTTCAAAATTCCTGATGTCATAAGACACCTGAGGCACTGTACAAATATGAGACCCTGTGCACTTGTACTGAGGAATTAAGGAGCTAGACTGTCTGCATTTGCCATGGAAACATGCTGTACACTATACTTAAGGAAAATGAGGGATAGAGAGATATGCTGTAGGTACGTCTGCTCTCTCTCTGTCTCTCAAGTGCACCCAGTGTTTTCCTGACTCCTTTAACTGCTTCTGAAATATATGGCACAAAACACAAACAGGAAACCTTATTAACACTGCATATATAATGTGAATGGATGAAAGCTAAAACAAAGACGAAATCAAAAATCTTATTTTCATAATAAGCATCCCTGGTGTCATTTTGAATGATTTAACAATGTACATTATTTAAAGCAAAAATAAATAAATAAATAAATCAAACATGCACTATCATTCAGATGCTTCAGGTTGGTAAGAATTTTTAATGTACTTGAAAAAAGTCTCTTAAGCTCATCGAGGTTGCACTTTTGTTACAGTATCAAAAATACAGTAAAACAGTCATCTTGTCAAATATTATTTCAATTTAAAATAACTGTTTTCTATTTGCATATATTTTAAAATGTAATTTATTCTTGTGGTGGCAAAGCTGCATTTTCAGCAGTCATGATCATGATCCTTCAGAAATCATTTTAATATGCAGATTTTGTGCTCAAGTAACATTACTTTTTGATATCAATGTTGAAAACAACTGCTTTTTTGTGAAAACTGTAACTGTTTTTTCAGGATTATTTGATTAATACAAAGTTCAAAAGAATAGCATTTATTTGAAATATAAAAATTTTAAATGTTTTACTGTCACTTTTGATCAATCTAATGCATCCTTGCTGAACAAAATTAATTTATTTAAACAAAAAATCTCTCAAAATTTGAATCATTAAAACTAAAAATGCCCTCCACCTCTGAAATATTTTGTGCAGATAGAGGAAATTTATTTTAATGAATCATGTTTTTTATGTCATACATTTTTTACAAACCAATCAAATCCCAAAAGGAAAAAGCAAAGTTCAGCTGAATATTCAGTTGTCATATTACAGAACACAAGATAAATGCCGCAATTGATGTTTGTGATGCTGCTTTTAAATTTTCAGTATTTGATCATCTCTAAACTGTGCACAGAGGCTGAAATTATAATACTGAAATATTGACAGTCAAATGTGTAAAAATTGAGGCTTGGTGACTTCATATCAGTCCTACCAGTTTAGCCTTGGTTTGTCAGGCTACTCCCCTGCACCCGAGACTATATGGCCACATGTTTATCAGAGCCCAACCTGGAGAACAACATGAACAACATGTTAATGATAACAATTAAAATGATAAAGGAAAAATCCATTAGAAGCTAACCAAAAGATGAACTTACGCTCCTTCTTCTCGCAGTAGTGCCAGGAACTTGTTAACTCTGTATTCCAGAGGCATCTAAAAAATAAAATAGAAAAATACCCACAGTTGAGGTGAAAAATGAAGAATAAAAGTGAAAATCTTTGTTGGTTACACTGCTGTAAATTCCTTGCAAGCCCCCTTTTCTGGAAAGTTCTGAGATGTTGAAAAGACAAAAACCTTGTCAGCTATGTAAAGCCTGGAGGGTTCGGAGGGGCCCTGAGTTTGTCTGTGAGGAGTTGTGAAGTGGCGGCAGTAAATGGCTGTCGGGAACGGGAAGTGAAAAGACTAGTGATAAATCCAGCAGGCTGGCGTACCTGTTTCTCCAAGGACAGGAAGAGTGATAGACAACCCAGTCCTGATCCCCTTGCATACTAATTTTATTTGGTGATATTCTGAATGAAATTTCCATGATGTAAAATAAAATAAAATCATCCCAGATTAATTTTATTGTACAGTTAATTTCCTTACGCTTTAATGAAATGAAGGGAAGATTAATTAAGGAGCTGCACAGGTTTAATTGTGCTGTTAACTTTCCTTTATAGACTAGAATGTGATTTAAGGAAAGAGGAGAATTCTGAGGAGGGAGACGGCACCAAGGAGGAAAATTAATGAAGGTGTATGCAATAACTTAGATTTTCAATTGCCTGGGGCTGTTTAAGAAGTGGAAATTACTGAAAGAATAGATGGAATGGGAGGAAAACGCAGTGCGGCTGTGTGCAGCATGTCCCGGCAGACTCTGTCTCATTCCTCTCTGAGGGGAAGCACTCAGCGCTGCCACATTACTGCATACCACACCAATTACACAGCATCCAGCACAAACTCCACTGCAACTCCAATTACACCACCACAAAAACAAGACAACACTAACAAACATGACTATAATTCTCATTAAATAAGACTAGCAATAATCTAGAAATAATGGCTTAAAATGTACCAAAAAAAAAAAAACCCCAGAATATTTTCTAAAATACAGGTTTTCAAAAGACTCAACATTGGCTTAATAAAGCACAACAGTGACTGGCCAGTCTTTCAGTGGCCTTGGTTCCAGAAGTATTTTTCCTATTATTTTCTCCACAGGGATTTCAAAAATGTCTTTAATAAAGAGTTCTAACCAACCTTGTCTGAGATGGATCACATCATCACAAACACTGAAGTAAAAAAAAGGTTTTATATATACTAAAATTATAAAGCTGTTTTCTATTTTAATATATTTAAAAATGTCATTTATTCCTGTGATGTCAAAGCTGAATTTTCAACAGCCATTTCTCCAGTCTTAAGTGTCATATTATCCTTCAGAAATCATTCTAATATGCTGATTTGGTGCTCAATAAACATTTCTTATTATTATCAACGTTTAAAACTATGATAATTTTTTTCAAAAATTTTTGATGAATAGAAAGTTCAAAAGAACAGTATTTATTATTTGAAATAGAAACTTTTTTCTTTATATTTTTAAATAAAAGCAATAGTTTGTAAAAAAAAAACTAAATATATATAAAAAAACTAATTATTTATATATATATATATATATATATATATAGTTTTTATAAAAAAAAAAAAATTATATATATATATATATATATATATATATATATATATATATATATATATATATATATATATATATATATATATATATATATTAAATTTTTTATAATATATCATTTTAATAGCATTAAGGCATTAAGCAGCAAACATTATCACAGGATTTTTGAGAACAGTGTTTGGCAGGTAAAGTGAAAGGCTTCAATCAACTCCAGAAGCAGGCCATATACAGCAAATTACATGCAGATGAGGACCATGGAGTCCTGTTTATTTGTGTGTGTCGAGAGAGAAGGCGCATCTGGAGGGGCTTGTTTTCATTATGATGCCATAAAGTAATTAAATTTGACATTGACTCAAACCGCAGATGATTTCGCAGGAAAAGCTGTGACTCAGAGAGTCGTCTAGACAACCCGCAGGGTTAAAAGGTCTTTCAGCATCTCACCTGCAGTGACATCTCAATGAGCATCTGCAGCTTCTTAATGCCGAGCCACACGGTTTGTCCCCTCACCCGTTTTGCAATAGTTGCTCGCTCTTCTTCCTGGAAGCCCCCGAGAAGCTGAAACACAGAGACAAAAACTAAATTTCAGTTGTGGCCTAACAATCAAAAACTATGGTCAGAATTTGAAATGTACATTAAAGAGTTAAAGGGATAGGTCGCCCAAAAATGAAAATTCTATCATCATTTACTCACCTTCATGTCAATCCAAACCCATATAACTTACTTTCTTCTGTCGAAGATTCTTGAAAAATGTTTCAAACATTTTTGTCAATACAATAAAAATCAATGGGATCCAAAATAACACTGATCCCCTCCCCCTCCCCCTCCATCTTCTTGTTTTCAACCAAAAAAAGTAAGTCATACAGGTTTTGAACAACATGAAGATGATTAAAGGATGACAGAACTGACATTTTTGGATGAACTATCCCTTTAATATGATTTGTTTACTGTTAATAATTCCCCCCGAAACACCTTCTACAACTTCAGTTGCTCCATTCTTTCTTCAAGAACCTTCTGCCCCTCAAGCGTATGACATTGGTCCCAAAACGACACCCAAGTCACACTTTAAAATGCATGAAAGTTTTACATTATATAGTAAAATATCAAAGTTTCTTAGTTTCAAATGATAATGCTACAGATTTACTGTTTGTTATCTGCAATGAAATAATTTTTTCATGAAAGTGAAAGTGTGGTTTAACTCTGTAAAGCCCGTCAATAGCCTGAAATATCTATTTTTAAATGAAAAAGAATATTGAACCTAAATATAATCTAGAAATATTTTATGTATTGCATCATATTTGAAACATTATTATGGCCCATTTATTGATATAGTGAGTATACAGAGCTTAAAGGGTTAAATGGCTTTTTTTCCCACATCAATCTACACTCCATACACCATAGTGACAAAGCAAAAGACAGGTTTTTAACATCTTTGCAAATTTATTAAAAATGGAAAACTTAAATGATTCCATTGCATAAGTATTCATACCCTTATCTAGGACAGATGAAATTTAGCTCAAGAGCTTACAGATTGCTTGTAGATGTTACTATACTTTGAGTGAAGTTAACGTACTCGGTTACTGTCGTAACCTCGGTTCCCTGAGATACGGAACGAATACTGGGAAAAAGCCTTTTTTTTCTCCTGAACTGAAGCCTTATTCAATCACGCAGTGAAACTGCACGACTATTGGTTCGTGCAGTGTGTAAAAAAACGAACCAATGGGTCGGCAGCGGAGCTGCACGAGCCTATGGCGACGAAGCCCGCCAGAGCCCGCCAGAATGGGCGGAGCCATCTGGCTATATAAGTGGCCGTTTTGCCATAGGATCCTCAGGTTACTTCGACTGCAGCTACCTAGCACGGCAAAGTACGCAGTACTCGTTCTGTATCTCAGGGAACCGAGGTTACGACAGTAACCGAGTACATTCCCTGTCGATACTCCACTCGTACTGCGTCTTAATAAAGATGCATATGGGAACTCAATTTAATCACACCGTGCTATGGTAGAGGAATGACTGCATAATATACCTCCTTAAGCATTCAATTGCCCGTAGGGAAGCACAATAGTATACTCCAAGGCTAAAATGGGTAAAACTCATAGAGGTTACACCCGGCCTGGGTGATCATTCCATATGACTCTTACATATTCGGTACTCCCAGGACTGAAAGTATACAAGCAACCAACCAGAGAGCATGAGCGCATCGCGGTCAAGGACTCTCCGTCAGAATTGTTCCCATAACGTAGTATGTGTGCCCACTTAAGCAGAGAGGACTCTGGCCTGTAAGGCCGGTACGTCCAGGTTATAAAACCTAGCAAATGTGGACGGCGAGGCCCAGCCGGCTGCC
>JAFVLL020012115.1:5529-114130 GCA_021397915.2 Tor tambroides | reverse complement strand
AACATTAAGATTTATACTCATGGAAATTACTAAAGTAGTCAAACCTGTTCATTAGAAGGGGGCGACCCAATACTTTTGGCAATATAGTGTATTTGTATCCTAATAATATCTCTTAGTAAGATTTAAACTTAAATTGTTAGTTTTATGACCAAAGCTCTGTAGTTTTAATTGTAAGAAAAAAAAAAGTTCTTCTTACATTTACTTTATAAAAATCTGTAAAGATTTCACAGCAATGCATTAGCTAGCACTCAGATGAAAGAAAGCATGTAGTAGATTATGTGCAATAGGTTTTTTTAGAAGGTTTTAATTGATAATGTAGAGGCCTTAAAATTCATGTATCAAATGTGATACAATAGGCTTTATAAAGTTAAGTGTCCAAAATATTTGGGGCCACTATACATCTCTATTATCTCTTGAACTCTTTGTGTTTCCGAGGGCCTCACCTCTAAGGCCTCCATGAGATGTTCTCCTCTAGAGATGTTAGGGATGTGAACTGTAGTGCTGAAAGAGTCCAACATGCCCATCTCCTGCAGAACATCCTTCCTGCTAGTTGTGCCAAGAATCAGCAACTTACGACCCTGCAGTATAAATACAAGCAAACGTGTAAAATGATTTTGTTTAAAACACTGAAGGTCAAAATTTCTCATTGGAGAACTTTCGAGATGTGCTTCTACAGCCATGTTATGGTGCCTATCTACATGAAGTAAAGAGGTGGGCCATTCCCAGAGGCCCCAGCGAGCAGAGGGGATTATGGGTCGCCCCCCTGTGGCGCCCAGTATATGCTAGTGCATGCAGATGAGGTGCCACACAGGCAGCGGGCCTGCCAGGTCTCGGCTCTCTCACAAACCCTTTCTATCAACTCACCCAAGACCCGACTCCCTGCTGAGTGCTGCTCTATACAGTCCTGATCTGGAGGAAAAGACCCTCAGCTATTCAAAACACCTTACAAACACAGCACAACACCTATTCCTGCCCGACATACACACTCACTGCCACCAGGCAGGCCGACACAACAGTAGCTTGTTGGGGGAACTCTAAACTATTGAAAACACTACTGCAGTGCAGCAAAAAATGTGTTCAAATGGAGCCAAATTATAATATAGATTCTTAGTTACTGGTTAAAGTCAAAGAATGTTCAAATCGTAAGTATTACTGCTTAGAAAAGTGACTATAACATTTGAGGTATCTTTTGTGTCCATAGTACAAATGGTGTGGTACAAGTTACATACCAAAGTTTAACCAAAGGTTCTCAAACATCTTTCGTAAAAAAAAAAATTGTGGTAACCACAATCTCAAAACTTGAAGGAAACATGCTCAAGGCTGCATTTATTTCGTCAAAAAGACAGTAAATACACTAATATTGTGAAATATTATTACAAGTTAAAATAACTGTTTTCTATTTGAATTCCCGTGATGTTGAATTTTCAGCATCATTACTTCAGTCTTCAGTGTCACATGATCCTTCAGAAATCATTCTAATATGCTGATTTGGCACTCAAGGATAATTTCTTCTTATTATCACAGTTGAAAATGGTTGTGCTCTTTCACATCTTTGTGAAAACCATTATACTTTTTTTCAGAGTTCTTTGATTAATCAAAAGTTTTAATTTGAAATAGATTTTTTAACATTATAAATGTCTTCAGAGTCACTCGATCAATTTAACGCCTTCTTGCTGAATACAAATATATCTATTTAAAAAAAAAAAAAAAAAACTAACCCCAAATGTTTGAACAGTAAATATGTAAAAACTGGACTATTTAATATACACTATGATTTTTGACTGCTGTTTTTTTTTTTTTGTGTATTTATTATATATTAACTAGCCTGCTGCTTTTAGCCACTAAAGTGCTGAGTCAAACACATAACTGTCATATAATATGCAAAATGAACATTTTCTCATATATTCATTTTAGCCCAATGAGTTAATTCAATGTTATGAGTTGACTACCAAATCAACTAATTCGATGTTGGTAACTTTTGTCAATAATTGTATTTATTTAGGACCACTAGGAATCCTTCACAGACCACAGTCTGAGAACCACTGGTTTAGGATTATACTTGGGGTTAGAGGTTTTAAAAACCCCTAACATTAAGGGTAAAATAATAAAAAATAAATAATAATAGCAGACTAAAATAACTCAGATATGTCTATGAACAAAGAACAAATGTAGTGAGTGGGTCTATAGCAATTAGAGTGATGGTGTTTTCTGGCGAAAAGGAGGTGCTGCCCCCTGTCTGTAGATGTCAGTACTGCAGGCCGGTGTGAATGTGCAACTTTCTCACCCGAGGAGGAGGTTTCTTCAATAACACCAGCAGAGCCTGCAGCACCAGGTTAGAGAACCGTGGCCCGATGGGAACAAAATCTGTGGAGTGGAGAAACATCAGAGATGAGGAGACAGTGTTGAGTAGGTTTGGTATGTAGACATTGTATATTGCCATCACTTTAAATAAAACAAGAACAAAAACTAGACAAAAGGACATACAGCCCCTCCAAATCCATATAAATAATAAATAAAAGAGTACACATAAACAGCACAGTGATGTTTTTGAATATATTATCAGATTAGACAGGAATTGCGTCGTCCTCATTGCGACAGACTCACCCAAAAGTCTCTCTATATCGTCCACCACCACACAGCTCAGTTGGGACTTGTAGGCATCCTCAAATATCTAAAGAGATGAAAACCATAAACCCACTGTTAAAGGCCAGCAGCTGAATATCACATGCATAACATCCCCCATGACAACTGCTTTCAACGCGCACAGATCTCTTAATGTCTTAACCTACAGTGACAAGATTGCTACCTTTTTAATGGCCTGACATTTGGCGGTCTCTGCATAGCCAATCATTTTGTCTGGAGAGCAGATCTTGATGAAGGGGAACTGGGAGTCCTCTGCGATCTTGGCCGCTAGTGCGGTCTTACCACTGTGAGGAGGCCCTGGGGGAGCGAAGAGCATTCACACTCTCAGTCATATCAGATTGCAGCATTATGGTGTATGTTTGCTTATGTGAACCAGAGAACAAGAGCAGGGAGAAATGCAATTCTCTCAGTGTTTGTGTGTACAGCTATGCAGTGTGTGTGTGCAACTGTAACCTGTCAAGCTATAAGTTACTCATACATTTACAGTCAGCTACCCTGTTGAACAATTAGCTATTAGCTTTTAGATGATATTGACATTACTATGGTTTAAATATAGTTATGGTTTAAATTAATAAATATATGTACAGTGCATTTCAGAGTGAAGTGCAGCACTGTGTTCAATTATACATTAACAGCTCATGATTCAGTGTTTTCAGTGTCTCAGAACAGCTTGGTTCACAGTAAATGTCGCTCCACACTGCATCTATTCTGTGTTAGGGTTGCTTAAAATGTGCATTTAGGAATACAATGGGTGCCACTCATTTGTGACCCATGCTGGCAAAATGAGTCGGAATGCATACGGACTAATTTTGAGCTACAGGCCAAAGACGTGAAAAATGTCAGTTTTGGTCGAATTTGAGGTTTTCACAAAAATGAGTTCATTAAGCTCTCTCTTCTAGCGATCCCAATGCTCCAAATAGTAATTAAACATCTAAAATGATCTTTATTTGTACGTTTTCTGAGAGGAGTACCTTTTTCTCTGCTCGCTTCTGGACGACTGCTGTTGCTTCTTACCACAAGTTGTAGGTCTATTGTTGCAAAGCGCAGCATTCCAGCTTTGTGAATATTCATATTGAATTCTCGATGACACGAGTCCAAACCAGTGAAATATGATTTTTAAACCCATGCTGATGAAAACATAACGATCGCGCTGACTGACATTTGCAAAGCGCGTACATAAGATGTCTTTCCGCGAACGTGCGATCTCCCTTATAAAGTACATTATTGCGAAATATGTCTTGGCGAGATTCACACAATCATAATCTGTTATGTCTTACATGAATGTTTAGTTAATGGTTGGGGGAAAATCTGATGTGTAACATTATATTTGATCCATGCATTACAGTAGGTCTTAATATAGATCTGTCTCAATGTTAATCAAACATTACAAGAAAAGACAGAATCATTCACTGCTCTTGATTAAAACTGTCACTGTCCCGTATACGAGACGCCTAAATTTACTTCAATATATTACCATTAAATCCTAATCTAATCATGACAAAATATATATTGTTGGAAATGTCCAAGACTCCTAAAAAGATATTTTACCACTGTTTGTTGTTAAAAATTATGTAGGAGCAGTAATATATTAATTTATGACAAGAGCGCACCTCAAAACATATACACCATAACAGGAGCTCTGACCTTTCACACAAAAATTCTATTCTTTTCCTTGTTTTCCTATCACATGTTTTAGTAATCATCATAAATTATATCATTTGAAAGCTTAAAATCTCAAAATTCATCCTGTGAAAACAGTTCTGAAATCGAATATTGCATTACCACAGAAATGGTACTTTAAAATCTTTTAGCAGGCTCCTCCCGCTTAGTGGGAGGTGTCATATTCCAAATGTACTACGGTCTTATAGAATCAAATTTTTTTATAATCTTGACAAAATACATATCATCGGAAAGGTCTAGGTCTCAAATATTCCATATTTGGTGGTTATTTTGTGATGGGAGTAATGATTTTGTGATGAAAGAGAAATTGATACATTTGTGACAGAAAAGTGCATAAAAAAAATTCAATGGGGCTTGAATGGCACCCGGTGGCTGTTTATGGCATAACGCCTAAACAAAATTGCATAGTAACCATTTTTTTATATCAACTTCAAATTTGGATTAAAACATATTTTGTAAAATATTTATTTTATATAATATAAAATAATAATAGTACCGTACATTTTATTTACAGTAAATTTAAACTTTTATAAGTTTTTTTTACTTTAATTTTTTGAAATTTCACTTCTGCAATAATCTGCTGATTGTCTTCTTTAAAAAGAGACCAACCTTAGGTCTGTATTCAAAAGCATTCATGAATTATAACAATTTAACTTTAAATAGTTTACTTTCAAGTCTGTTTTCAAAAAGGGGGGTGATAGTTAAGGGGTTAAACTACTGTTTATTTGCATCTTTGCACTTAATTTTAATAACAAAAATAAAATAAAAAATAGCTATATTGTGATTAATAATATAGTAATTATTATTAAGAAAAGGATTGGAGGAAAATATGCAACGTTGCTTGGTGATTTTGCTTTGGAATCTTTAACTTGATTTTTCTCGAAATCAGATCTGCTGCCTCTATTGCCTTCAAACGGCTGTAGCTCAAGTCTTTTTTGTCCGATTCTAACAAGTCATACAGTGCCCTCCACTAATATTGGCACCCTTGGTAAATCTGAGCAAAGGTGGCTTTGTAAAATAAATCTGCATTGTTTATCCTTTTGATCTTTCATTCAAAAATATTCACAAAATTCTAACCTATCATTGAAGTAAAACAATTGAAAGTGCAGAGAAAATCTCATGATAAAATAAATGTTTTTCTCCAATGCGTGTTGGCCACAATTATTGGCACCCCTGGAAATTCTTATTAGTAAAATATCTCTGAAGTATATTCCCATTCATATTTACATTTTTTTTTAGGATACCAGGGTGACTAGGAGCATGAAATTGTCCAGCTGTGACTTCCTGTTCCAAAGGATCTTAAATATAAAGAAAACTAAGGCCAAATTCCCTTAATCAACCTTCACAAGGAGTAAAACCAGACAATAAAGTTCTGATATGCAGAACAAGACTGTTGAGCTTCACAAAATAGAAAGTTGCTGTAAGACAAAAGCTAAAGCATTGAAAATCCTCATTTCCACCATCAGAGTTATAATTAAGAAGTTCCAATCAACTAAAGATGTTACAAATCTGCCTGGAAGAAGACGTGTCTATATCGTCCTAATGCACGCTGAGGAGGAGAGTTTGAGAGGCCAAAGACTCTCCAAGGACCACAGCTGGAGAACTGAAGAGATTAGTTGAGCCTTGGAGTCAGAAAGCCTAAAAAATATATATATCAAACAGCCCTCACATCACTACATATTGTTCAGGAGGGTTTCAAGAAAAATTCTCCTCGCTCATCCAAAAACAAAATCCAACATATTCAGTTGTCAGACACGACTGGAACTTCAAATGACACTGGCTTCTGTGGTCATATGAAACTAAAAAAAGAGCTTTTTGGCAGCAAGCTCACCAGCTGGGTTTAGTACAAACAGGGGTAAAAGGTACCCCATGCCCACGGTTAAATATACTGCTGGATCTTTAGTGTTGTTGGCCTGTTTTTCTGCTGGAGGTCCTGGACATCTGTTTAGACACATGGCATCATGGATTCTATCAAATACCAACAGATAAAAAATCAAAACCTGACTTCCTCTGTTAGAAATCTTATAATGGGCCGTGGTTGATCTTCCATCAGGACAATAATCTGAAACAAACCTCAAAATCAACACAAAAATGGGTCACTGAGCACAAAACCAAGCTTCTGCTATGGCCATTTCAGTCCTCTGACCTGAACCCTGTAGAAAATGAGTACTGAAGAGAAGAAGCTGTGAATCTGAAGGATCTGGAGTGATTCTGGATGAAGGAATGGTCTCTGATCTCTTATCAGGTGTTCTCCAAACTCTTCAGGCATTATAGGAGAAAACTGTTATCTTGGGAAAAGGACGTTGCAATAATTTGGTGCCAATAATTGTGACCAGCGTGAACTAGAGAAAGCATTTATGTCACAATGAGATTTTCCCCCCACTTTCAATTGTTTTACTTCAATGATAGGTTAGAATTTTATGAATTTTTTGAATGAAAGATCAAAAGGATAAACAATGCAGATTTATTTTTACAGCCACCTTTGCTCATATTTACCAAGGGTGCCAATATTAGTGGAGGGCACTGTATATAATTTTGAAGGTATTTTAATGGAGAATGTGAAAATAAAAAAACTCATTTTTGAAAATTTGTGCATTCCGACTCATTTTGCCAGCACGGGTCACATTTACCAAATTTGTAAGGAGAAGTGTTTAACATATGCAAAAGAAACATTAAAACAGAAATATTAAAATTGGTAATAATTGGTATTATTTAACTTAAATATCCATTATTATTTTACAGTGAAATAGTATTATTACAATAGTATTACTATTTTTATATAATAATAAATGATAAGAAGAATATTAATAATAATAATAATTCTTTTTAATTATTGAATAATTACACTTTTATAATTATACTGAAATATAAATCACATTTTGTGGCCAAATTGTGCAACTCTGCAAATATGCTAAAAAAACATAAATAAATAAATAAAATCACAAATCACAGTTTTTTTTAATCAGAAAAATACTACTTCCTCCCAAAAAACCCTCCAAACACATGTCAGCAAACCAGTTGTCAGCACACTCACAAGCAAACTGACTGATAGGCAGGCAATGTTTTGAACTACAACAAATGATATTATTATTGATTAATACTTGAATTGATTGATTTGAACTGCATTTATTTCATAAAATGACTGTAATAAATCTTACAATAATATTTTTATATTATTTGCTTTTTATACATATTATTTGCCATTATTTTTATAATATTTTTTATATTAGTTTACTGTCTAAACCAATTCATTAAATTAAATAAAGCTTTCCTATGCTTAATTTAGGAGAGAGAACAGGTATTTTTACTCACTAAGAAGGAAATGCAACACTAAACTGTCACTCTACTGCCATTATTTTTAGTTAGTTGCCACTGTATTTGTGTATGTCTATGTCTGTAGAGTTTGTGTGTAAGACTTGCCTTCTAAAAGCACAGTTACTAGCGGTGTGCGTTCACTGTTCTTGGTCTGTTGCACCAGAAGGTCTCCATCTCCCAGTATGTCAGACACACCATTGCTCCATTTCACAATACCATTCATGATGTAACTTGAGTAATCCTCCTGATTAGTGCCAAAAGCCTTAAGGAAAAACAGAGAATTGCATTAAATATTAAAGCAATAAATTACTTTATTCATTGGTAAAACGATTCAATACGGCATAGTAATTTGATGGCCCATTCACACAGTGTAGAATGCACAAAATAATTCACCAAACATTACTTTACATGTTGGATGTAAATAATAACAACCTTAAGTCTAAGTGGGTGGTTTTTTGGCAAAATGAACTGCAATGTGGGCCAGACTCAATGCCGATAGTCTGGCTGTATGAGATCTAATCAGGGGATTTGGATTCAACATATTATGCAAACTGAATATACAATAATGGAGAGTGGACTTACAGGCTTGATGTCATTATTCAGAGAGGCCAAGAAGTCACTCCTGCTGACTTGCAGCTTCTCAGCCTTTTCTGTGTCCACTTCTACCTGAGTACTGGCCTACAGGAGCAAAAGCACACAGATTGATCCTCAAACTCATCCACTTAATCAAAATGAAAAGTCTAGAAGTGAGAGAAAGAGAGAACTATTACACCTGTGTAAGCTCCATCAAATATGGGACCATTATGTGTCAACCATCAAATATGGGCATGTGTGAGCCTCTAACACACACACACCTTTTGTCTAGCTATACAAAGATATCCATAGGCTTCTAAAAACTTGTTTTCATATAAAGCAAGACTGAATTTGTTTACAATTCACTACCTCAAGCATTGAAACAATCTTTTCTTGTATTCACATAAAAACCGCAGCATTTAGATGGTATTCAAATGTGTAACACAACATTTCTGTAATCTGATGTAAACTGCTTTTTATTTGTATAATAAACCAATTTTGTAACTTGAGATAAGTTCCAACCAGAGTTCAGAACTGATTTTGTTTAAATCAACCATAATTAGTTATGATTGTGGTGGTGCATTGTGGATGAGATGACGAGATCAGACCTTGATGTGACGGTTCATGGCAGTCGACTGGGCAGCCCGAACAAGCCCTTCCAGCTCTGCTCCGCTGTAATTCTTGGTCTCAACAGCCAGCTCCTTTATATCTACGTCTTTGGTCAGCATGTTTGACTGCCTCATTTTTGCAGTGTGGATATTCAGGATCTGAACACGGCCAGTCTCATCAGGCAAGCCTGGAAAAAGATGATTAGACAACTTCTTGTTTCAGTAAATTTGAATATGTGACCTATTGAAAAGAGCCATTCAGTTCTCACCGATCTCCATTTTGACCTCCAGTCTACCCGGCCTCAAGAGGGCTTCATCGATCAGGTCAGGCCTGTTGGTCATTCCTTAAATACAGTATGATTTAATAATGAAAACAAAGCCAAATCAATGAACAAAAGACAAATCATGGTCATTCTTTATGCTGACTGATCTCATAGAAAGTTCTCACCAATGACCAGGATGTTGTTGAGCTGCTCTACACCATCGATCTTAGATAGTAGCTGGTTGACTACAGTGTCGTGGACCCCAGTGCTGCCTGCCATGCTGCCACGTTGTTTACAGATGGCATCAATTTCATCAAATATGATGATGTGCAGTCCACTGTTGGCCCCCAACTTCAAAAGCCAAAAGCAGAGACAGAAATGAATTATAACAGGAGAGCCAAAAATTCACAACTGTCATATCAAGGTTCACTTGTAAGATTAATAAGTAAATATATATAGATTTTAGACTTATTTTTGGCGTTTTTGCCTTTGTTATGATAGGACAGTACATAGACAGGAATCGAGGTGGGAGAGAGAAAGGGGGACAGGATCGGGAAATAGGTCCGTGAGTCGGGACTCAAACTCGGGACACCCAAAGCAATGGTGCTATATAGATATTGGAACCAATATATAATATTATTAAAGGTTTAAATTAAAAGAAAAAGTTTTTTTTTTTTTTTTACATTAAAAGGATTTAAAAGATATTTATGAAAAGTATTTATCACATTATTAAGTGAAAGTAATAAGCAAGTAATATACTATTATAATATGTATCAATGATTTGAAATAGCTTTTATTTTTAAACTTTCAGTTTACAATTTCATTTTAGCTTAAGTTTTAATAATTTTTTCATGTGCTTTTGTCATTTTTATTAGTTTTTCATTTTCTTTTACTGCTATTTACCTTTTATTTCATTTTTAGCAATTTTAGTATTTAAATTTAAACTTAGTTCATTGCCAAGACCTTGTGAACATTTCTAAATTTTATTTTAAGTGTTTATGTTTTTCATCAAATATTTATAGTAATTATAAAATTTATTTTGTATTTTATTTCAGCTTTATTTAAATTAATGAATACAATTTTTAATAGTTTTAGTATGATTTAGGTAACAGTAAAACCACAGAAAAGAACAGAACAGAATAGAATAGAACAGAATAGAATATAATTTTTTACATTTTATTTCAACTTTATTTAAAGTAAATGACAATGATTTTTAATAGGTTTAGTTTGTTTTAGGTAACAGTAAAACCACAGAACGGCACAAATTACAATAAAATAGAATATAATTTTTTATTTTATTTCAGCTGCATTTAAAGTAATGAAAACAACTTTTAATAGTTTTAGTTTGTTTTAGGTAACAGTAAAACCACAGAACAGCATAGATTAGAACAGTACAGAATAGAATAGAATAGATTTTTTTTTTTTTATTTCAGCTTTATTTAAAGCAATGAAAACAATTTTTAATAGTTTTAGTTTGTTTTAGGTAACAGTAAAACCACAGAACAGCACAGAATAGAATAGAATAGAATAGAATAGAATGCCATTTAGTAGCAAACTAGATAGCCTCAAAGGAAAATAAAATGTCAGGTTAATTGACAAGCCTTAAAACTGTAATTTAGTTTGGTCCTAAAAACTTGTGCATATAGTTCTCTTGAGCTCCCTGCTTAAATGCCAGGTTGGTGAATGGACTGTGACTGTATAAACTCTGTGACAATGGCCCACAATTAAGAGTTATCTTCTTCATCTCAGAGGCTGTCAGAGGCTAGGTCGTAACATTTAGCACAGATGGGAGGCCAGTATGAGTGTGCGTGGCCTCCCATGAGTCAGGGTGAGGGGTAAGAGACAGCCGAACACTCTCATTAAGATGTGACGAGTGAGCTCTTCAACGTCATGTAGTCACACTGTCTACCAACACAACATCACACTCAAGCACGGCCAGAACCAGCAGTTCACTGCCAACACTTCTTGACACATCACCCTTGGAAAAAAACAAACTATGATAACGTTTCTAAGCAAACACTAGGCCATTTACAGTAATTCAGTAAGTATATTTCAGCAATTTGGAGTTATTTGTAGAGCTGCTGGAGGACACAAAACTGGGAACAGCATCCTTCGTGCAAACCTAAGTTTGCTCACCATGATTTTTTTTTTGACTGTTGACAGAGCAACCTTTCTTTAAAGTGTCAAATATCAGTGGGTTCCGTCACAGAGCCAGAGGAATATAAGGTTGTGCAAAATGTCCGTATGGCCTTTCTAAGATAACAGTGATTTGTGAAGTGTGTGAAAGAATGGAGGTTTTTCCTAAGTGTGTAATGTTTAATAATTTGCATGAAATCTCTTCTCTCTGCATCTTTTTTCCTGGTTGCTTACCCTCTTCTGTTCTTCCTCAGCATCAGCAAACAGCTTTCTGATGTTGGCCTCTGACTCGCCCACATATTTGTTCAGAATCTCTGGCCCGTTGACCACCTTCGGCTCTCTGGCATTCAGCATCTTACCAATCTGACGGGCCATCAGGGTTTTACCACAGCCGGGCGGCCCATACAACAAGATCCCCTTCACGTGTTTACAGCCTGTGGAAAGATTCAAAACCGGAGGCTATGAAACATTAGACATTACAAAATGGTATAAGCATCAATGACAAACTGTATAAGAGTGCTCACAATAAATAAAAGGAAAAATCTTTTAAGAAACCAGTTTAAAAAATGCCAAACTCATGTCATGTGATATAACCAAGTAAAAAAGTCAACACCTTTTTTCCTTACACCTTGAATACATGTGAGTGCACACAACTTAATCATTGTTTTTTTTAAAGAAGTTTTGCAAAATATATAAACTGCTGTTCAAGTTTGAGGTGGGTAAGATTTTTTGGGCCAGATTTACTAAACAGGGTAAATTAACACTAGAGCGCAATTCCATAAAAGCGCCGATGAGAGAGGAAAATTACTGACAATGCACACATATAAGAACACAGACGCAGCCAGATCATTTCCATAATGACCAGCGCAATCTACAAAAAATAAATAAATCAAATCCCATATACATAAAGCACACACAAAAAGTATGGCCAAGTGTCTAATTCATCTGTTTTCAAAGTAGCACAGGGGGTTTTTGATGAGCAATGGCATTTCTCAGACAAGAGCCCTGTTTTTGGTTAACAACATCTGCTGGCTGCCATTTGGAGAGAGCGGGAAGGCTGGAGATAACCAGCAGGCCTGAGATGAGAATCAGTATGGCCATTTACACCTGATGACAGACTCAGGTTGAGGGAGGGCAGGCGTCCAGACTTTTCACAGAGGAGAAAAACGAGGCTGTGGCTGGGCAGACTGAAATGACCTTTAGCTGGTGGGAGTTTTGGGAGAAACTGGGTGTATTGGTGTAAACTCCCACCCAAGCGCTGTCAGACAATAACATACTCAGACACACACCCGCACCTTCCTTCAGCACCTGCGCTCCAAAACCAACCCCAATTAGCCGCTCACCTTTGCGCTATCAAGACCAGCCATCTCATTAGAGAAGCCAGCTGCCCGAGCCAGAGGCCGACTCCCGCAGTCATCACACCACAAAGGTCATCTCTCGCTCACTCTCGCACACACACTGCACTCTGAAGGCTGTCTGTGTACGTGTATATGATCAAGTCATCTGGCAGCTTACAGGAATACAACCTTCATAACTGTTCAATTTCAATGCAAAACAACAAAGTTCACAGTTTCAGATTGTTTAGATGAACCCCGTAGCAGACAATGCTTTATAGAAATACTCATTTGAAACGTACAAGGAAAAAAAAACATAAAAGTAGAATCAGATCCATGCTAGGCTAATGATAGGTGATGACAGGGTGTTCGAGGTGGTTGCTATGCTGTTGGTGGATGATTTCTAGGGTATTCTGGGTTTATTTAAACTCCTAAATCTTAAAAATGAGCAACAGTAATAATGATGCTTGACTTAGCACATTTAGACATTCTTGTGCAAAGCTTGGCAAGTTCGGAATAGTATAAAATGATAATTAAACAACAAACTAAGTGTTAACAGTTATGGATAAACCAACTGAAACCACATGTACGCAAAAACCACACACTCTTGGTGGCCTCAGAAAAGATGTTATTGGATTGTGTTAAGCTGAAATACTTAGTTAAATATTATTAGAAATTAAACTAACACAAAAAATAAGTCTGTCCTACTTCAGAGTAACAAAAAGTTATAGTGCAACAGTAGATAGTTTGGCTGTGTACAATGTTAATTTTTAACCGTGGACATGCGCTTCCTCGTTTAGGAATGAGCACCTGTTGAGAATCTGTATGAGAACATTTTTGTACACACAAGTAAGAACACTTGTTCTCAATTATTGGCAAAAGACACCCAGAGTCTAAAAGCTGAGAACGGAGCAGTTTCAACTGAAAATGATTATAATACTTTCGCTGCAGGAGTCAATATGATGGGAATGTGTCTGCTGGATAGCTTCTTTAACAATTGTTTATCTGTTTAAAGGGTGAATATAAATCATAAACACACAATCAGACTGCAGTCTGAGGATATAATTCAAACTAGGCTTTTGACCGTAAGCCAGAAGCAAAGAAGACAACATAAGGAGGATTTTTTCTAACTGAGCAATTCTCTCATTTATGGTTAGAATGAGGTGCTGGGAGGGTTGAAAACTGTCTGTCCAAACTCTTATATATTTTGGCTTTGTCAAACTGTGTGTTTCATGTCGCCCACAACATGCTGTGCCTCTGCCTCACTGGCCACTTAAATTGAGAGGGATGTGGTTGAAGAAGAAAAAAAAAAAAAAGGAGATATATACTGCCGTTCAAAAGTTTGGGATCAGTAGGATTTTTAAAGTTTTTTAAAGAAGTCTCTTCTGCTCATCAAGGCTGCATTTATTTGATCTAAAATACAGAAAAACAGTAATATTGTGAAATATTATTGCAATTTAATACAATGGTTTACTATTTTAATATATAAAGTACTAGGGCTGTTACTTTTCACGCTTTACATGTTACCCTTGGGAGATATCGTCAGGAAACACGGTGTTAGCTTTCACTGTTATGCTGATATCTCTTTGCAGCCCGGTGAATCATACCAAACTGAAAAACTAACAGAATGCATAGTCGATATAAAAAACTGGATGATGAGTAATTTCTTACTGTTAAATTCTGAAAAAACAGAGGTGTTAATTATTGGACCTAAAACCTCTACATGTAATAACCTAGAACACTGTCTAACACTTGACGGCTGCTCTGTCAATTCTTCATCAGTTAGGAACCTAGGTGTGCTGTTTGATAGCAATCTTTCCTTTGAAAGCCACGTTTCTAGCAATCGTAAAACTGCATTTCTCCATCTCAAAAATATATCTAAATTGCGACCTATGGTCTCAATGTCAAATGCAGAAATGTTAATTCATGCGTTTATGACCTCAAGGTTAGATTATTGTAATGCTTTATTGGGTGCTTGCTCTGCACACTTAATAAACAAACTCCAGATGGTCAAAAATGCAGCAGCTAGAGTTCTTACTTGTACCAGGAAGTATGACCATATTAGCCCGGTTCTGTCAACACTGCACTGGCTCCCTATTAAACACTGTATAGATTTAAAATCTTGCTAATTACTTTTAAAGCCCTGAATGGTTTAGCACCTCAGTACTTGAGCAAGCTCTTATCACATTATAGTCCTTCACACCCGCTGCGTTCTCAAAACTCTGGCAATTTGATAATACCTAGAATATTAAAATCAACTGCGGGCGGCAGATCCTTTTCCTATTTAGCGCCCAAACTCTGGAATAATCTACCTAACATTGCTCGGAAGGCAGACACACTCTGTCAGTTTAAATCTAGATTAAAGACCCATCTCTTTAACCTGGCTTACACATAACACACCAATACGTTTCTAATATTCAAATTCGTTAAAGGATTGTTAGGCTGCATTAATTAGGTCAACCGGAACCGGGAACACTTCCCATAACACCCGATGTACTTGTTACATCATAAGAAGAATGGCATCTACGCTAATATTAGTCTGTTCTTTCTTATTCCGAGGTCACCGTAGCCAGCAGATCCAGTCTGTATCCAAATCAGATGGTCACTGCAGTCACCCAGTATGGAGGACGAGAAATGACTTAAATGAATAAATACATAAATGCAGAAATAAATAAATAAATAAATGTAGAAATACATAAATAAATAAATAAATAAATAAATAAATGCTGAAATAAATAAATAAATGTAGAAATACATAAATAAATAAATAAATAAATGCTGAAATAAATAAATGTAGAAATGACTTAAGTATAGATAAATAAATAAATACAGAAATGCAGAAATGAATAAATAAATGTATAAATAAATAAATAAATGTACAAATACATACATAAATGAATAAGTAATTAAATGCTGAAATAAATAAAAATAAATGGAGATATGCATAAATGAATGGATAAATAATTTTGTCAAAAGTGTCATTTTTAATTGTGCTATTTTTGTACCATTTGTTATACTACATTTATTTATGTATTTCTACATTCATTTATTTTTACATTTATTTATGCATTTCTACATTTATCTATTTTTACATTTATTCATGCATTTCTACATTTCTACATTTATTTATTTCTGTATTTCTGTGTCCGTATGTTAATAAGGTAGGCGGTCCTAACCTCTCTCAATGCAGGATTGGTTAAACAGGATTGTTATCGTTACTGCTGTACTACAGTGGATACTACTAGTTCTGTTAAATATGGCAAGTTTTTACCATTACCATTGCTAATGATTTGCGCACCAAGCCTCAAAAACAGAGACAAACATGGGACGTCCACCATACCTTTTACCTTCACGTGTAATCGAGGCACACTTCCTTTTTTCAAAACGTATAGCTGACGGAATGTTAATAAATGACCTTATCCCATGCTGTGCCATCCTCCGACGAATTGTTCTCTCGCACACGCCATATAAATTAGCTATATCTCCAGCGGTGTGTCCCAAAAGGAGGTGTGCCTCGATTACATCTGAAGGTAAAAGGTATGGTGGACGCCCATGTTTGTCTTCGTTTTTGAGTGCATGTGAAGCTGGCCTGCTGCGTATTGAAGACCGGCAAACACAGCTGGATCAAGGTCTACATCCATATCAGCACTGAGCTGAACTAAATCATCGACTACACGTTCCAAATGAAACAGAAGGTAGTGGCTTGGTGCGCAAATCATTAGCAATAGTACTTAAACTCGCCATATTTAACAGAACTAGTAGTATCCACAGTAGTACAGCAGTAATGATCCTGTTTAACCAATCCTGCATTGAGAGAGGTTGGGACCACCTACCTTATTAACATATGGACACAGAAATACAGAAATAAATAAATGTAGAAATAAATGTAGTATCACACATAGCAACAAAAGTACAAAAATAGCACAATTAAAAATGACACTATTTATTCATTCATTTATTCATTCATTTAAAATATAATTTATTCCTGTGATGCAAGGCTGAATTTTCAGCACTATTACCCCAGTCTTCAGTGTCACATGATCCTTCAGAAATCATTCTAATATGCTGATTTATTATCGATGTTGGAACCTGTGATACTTTTTTCAGGATTTTTTTTTGATGAATAAAAAGTTAAAAAGAAGAACATTAACTCAAAATAGAAATCTTTTCTAACAATATAAGTCTTTACTTTCACTTTGTATCAATTTAACATATCCTTGCTGGATAAAAGCATTCATTTCTTTAAAAAAAAAATAAAATTACTGAACGCAAACTTTTGAACAGTAGTGTATATTGTTACAAAAGATTTCCAAGAGAGAAACAACCTTTTTTTTGAGGGAGCACTAGTGGCAGTCCTGGACCACTTGGTAACCAAAGCAAGCTAAAACAAGAATTTGGTTGTTTATAAAGTAAGTAGCTGTACAGTTTTCACTTTAAAGTGCTAGAGGGAGAGAAAAGACTCACCCATCTGCTCCACTATGTCTGGAGGAAAGACTCGCGAGGCGAAGGCCCGACGGAAGATGTCTGAGAACTCCTTGTCCAGGCCTCCGATGCCCATGCGCTCAAAGTTCCAGTCTGGGTTGATGATGGACTGCCGAGAACCTCTGGTCTTTGCTTTTCCTGGAGAAAAATGACCAAAAACAGACTGCTGAGGAACACTAAAGAAATTACATATTTATATTTAATTTACCAAGGTTATACCACATGTCAAATATTAAGTGATGTGTAAAACATTTGAGTAGAGGTGACAATTAAGTGAGGTAGCTGAAGTAAAACCACATGTGTTCTGACTGCCATCTAGTGGTGCAGTTTGGTTGTTACACTATTTGAAGCATATGAACTCAATTTAATTGAAGCCACTAAGACGTTGGACAACAGCGGAATTATTTTTGGATTAATCTGTTACACACATGCTTTAACTTTTGTTCACAAAATGTGTTTTTCATTTCTATCACTCAATCTAGTTTACCACTGTAAGATGCAAAAACGTGGACTGTCAAATATTAATAACAAATTTTAAAAATGTAGTATGTGATTAAGAATGAATTACCAATACAGGATGCTTTCAAATTGATTTTCAGCTGCATCTATTACTGTTAGCAGTCAAACCTTTTGACAATGTAGTGTTGAAAAAAATACAATTATTTAATCAAGTTCACCCTTAAGTTGTTCCAAACCTGTATGAGGTTCTTTCTTCTGTTAAGCACAAAATAAGATATTGATATTTGATGTTGGTAACGAAAGAGTTGATGGTAGCCATTGACTTTCATAGTTTAGAATACTATAGAAGTCAATGGCTACCATCAACTGTTTTGTTGCCAGCATTCTTCAAAATATTGTCTTTTCAAAAGAAAGAAATTCATAAAGGTTTGTAATGAGTAAATGATGACAGAATGTTCATTTTCGGGTGAACCAAAGAAGCCATTCTGCATTTCTGACATTGCTAACTACTAAAATGAGCTACTTAAAATGATGGTAAAATGATAGTTGACACAGAAAAGAATTACTTAAAATTATTTACTTAATTTTTTAATTTAAAAGTAATTGATTACACTAAGTAATTTCAGTTAATTTATCTTTTTAATAAAAATTAAATAAAAATTAAATTAAATAAATTAAAAATTAAATTAAATTAAAATCAAATTAAATTAAATTAAAAATTAAATTAAATTAAATTAAAATCATGTGTAAAAATGGCTCAATTCTTTAAACTGGAAAATAACTTTTGCACCAAATATTGGACATTGGCTGAAAAAAAAAAAAAACAATCAATGGGAAAGAAAACCTATGTTTTAAGGGATAAATATAAGATTTGTAGCAGAGTTTATGGACCTTTTAAACTGTTCTTAAAACACTGTGGAGTTGGTGAGGAGCGAAGATTAAAAACAGAGGTGTTCATGTTAATGCAAAGTAATGAAATGTTTTTTTTTTCTTTCGGCTACATGGAAATGAATGCATGTGCAGTTAAAATGCAAACAAGAATAAATGGTATATTTGGGGGGAAAAAGACATTCCAGTGATGATTTTTAAAGTGCTAACATGGCCTGTAAGTCTGTAAGTAAAAGCATGTGACATGTTTCATCTCAACTCACAAGAATCAGTGAACTATCTATTTATCAAGTGACTAATGATAAAGACCATTTATCAGCATCAGCTGACAATGTTGGATTAACCATGACAGGTCCTTAGGTTAACAAGTCTAGACTAAACATTGAACTAAATACTGCAGGTACCGTATTCAAAAGTATTCTGAAGACTCATACACTTATTGTATATGTCAGAGTCACAATGGTGGTGTGTGTTCACAAGTTAAACACTAACCAATCAAATTAAGAGATGAGCTCTCTGATTTCTCAAAAATCACCTGACTATTGCCGTGCAACAGACCAATCTCAATCTGAAAAAGAAAAATGGAGACAAACCATATTAAAGCCATATCTATTTTAACACATGAATAGGTATGACTTGTTAGTAAGCCAAAAAAAAAAGCTACCTTATGTTTTTTGCTAGAGCTGTGCTCGCCTCTAAGGATGCTTGGATCCATGGCCTCGATATCTTTTATGAGCAGTGCGAAAAGCTTATCACAGTAGCTGAAGACAAACTGCCAGGAAGACAATACAGGCTTAACTATACTTTGTTAAGTGTGGGTATGACATTCATTTTGTTAGCGCTTTGATGGCTCACCTGCTGGCCCATGCTAAAGGCCTGTGCAGTAAAAAACTGGATAAACTCAATGGCCATTTTATCACAGTCGTATGGGTTGCTGTCAACGTTCTTCTTCTGGAGAAAGTCGATCTCTAGCGTCATGGTTCCCACGTACTGTCTCGATGGGTCAAAGTTGTAGCCACTCACTGCAAACAAGACAACAGAGAGAAGTGTGCAATAAGAAAATGGTCACTGTTGAAATATACTATAGATGTTAGTCAGGGCAGACGATATATTTCATATGATGTGAATGAAAACAAGACTTTGTGTGAAATGTGTCTTTCAAAACAATTTAATAGGACAAAAATTGCGCTAAAAACTTGTAACTACACTACTCCCTAGAAATGTCAATTTACACTACTGTTCAAAAGTTTGGCATTAGAAAAAATGTTTTTTGGGGGTTTTTTATCTACCAAAATCTATCCACCAAAAACACAAACAACTGCAAATAAATTTTTGAACTTTCCATTCATCTAAGAATCCTGAAATATACCAAGATTTCCACAAAAATATTAAGCAACGCAACTGTTTTCAATATTAATAATAAGAAGGAATGCTTCTTGAAAACCAAAACGACATATCAGAATCATTTCTGAAGGATCATGTCACACTAAAGACTGGCTGCTGAAAATTCAGCTTGTAGTCAGAAATAAATTATATTTAATTATAATTATATTATAATTATACTAATTACTAATTATAAAATAGTAAACAGTCAATTTATTTATTTATATTTTTACAATATTACTTTAATATATTTTTGATATTGAATGGTCTCGACTAAAATAAGATTTTCCAGAAATTAAATTGACTAATTGGCTAAAAAAAAATCTCCAAAATGTTTTTATTTCCACTAGCTCCATCTATTGTCCTTCCATCTCGCCATTTATTATTACTATTTATTATTTTTTTAATTTAAAATAAATAAATAAATAAATAAATGTAACCATTTTCTTGTGATCTCAGAAGTCCAGTTATATTTTAGTATTATTTATATATTTATATTAAGTATGCAGTATTTTGAGTTAGCTTTTATATGTATATTTCCACAAAAATATTAAGCAGCACACCTGTTTTCAATATTAATAATAAGAAGGAATGCTTTTTGAAAACCAAATCGGCATATCAGAATGTTTTCTGAAGGATCATGTCACACTAAAGACTGGTGTAATGGCTGCTGAAAATTCAGCTTTGCAGTCAGAAATAAATTACTATACAACCAAAGTGTTATCATTATAATCATTATAATTAATAAACCCACAGCAAATGCAGGAAACAAACCCACTGAGTTACTGCACTATTAGTTTGCAGCCAATCAAATTAGTTTTTTTGTTTTTTGGTAAATTAGTAATGTAAAACAGTACACATACCTTCCACATCCTGGTTTAGAGAGAGTCCAGCCCATTTCCTCTATGACACAGAGAGCATATCAATGAATTTCTATTATCTTGCATTTAGCCTACATGTGTTTTAACATATTACAAGCAACACAATTATTATTCAGTTATTATTTGGATGTTCCAACTGCTAAAAGCCACACAATACATTTGTACAACTTTCTCTTGATAGATGGTCTTACTGTAGAGCACACTAATAATGAAACATGTACTCTGAATCGATAAAAGCATCTCTAGTTGCGTTTCATTTCTTGGTCTCTTGTTGATAAAATATGACATCATGCCATAAAATAAGACCACTGTGAGAAAGTTACAGTAGTACCTGAGAAGTCTTGCTGCTGTCATGTTAACAGATGAAGGAGAAGCAGGCAAAAACAATGCAAGACATTAAGAAATAAGCATGCTGACAACAACAGTACATCTTGTGTACTGCATTAACAGCATATAGATCGTTACATAAAGACATATTCAGAGTATACTGTGTCATGAGATGTCAGAATAGCCTTTGTTTAACGTTGACACAAAAGTGTACCTGAGGTAGACTGAAGGCAATTGTTCCTGGTACCACGCTTGGGTGGGTTTTCACCGTGAACACAAACTTCTGAGTGGGTGTGGTTTTAATAGTCAAATGTCTAGAAAGAAATAAAACAACAACAGAAAATATTTGACATACGTGTTATGATAGTATGTGTTTAAACATAATCACAGCTATTGTTTCTGATTCATTACACATCAAGTACTCACTGCCCAGATTTAAAGTCCTTCTCACTTGCAACCACACAGTTAGAGAGAGACAGTTCATCTGTTGGGCATCTTGCTGCTTGCATTAGCTATACAGGAAAGAAGAAAAAGTGCAAGAAAAGCACAGAAGTGATGAAGTGATACCAAAATCATAAACGCTGAAATCTCAGCCTGGATATACACTGCTGGTCAAAAGCTCAAACATACTTAATCATTTTATTTATTATTTTCCAGAGGCCACCTTTGTCTTTATTAGGGGTCTTTCAATTTTTAAGCCATGGACCTCTCTCTCTCTCTCTCTATATATATACAGGGATTGAAATTAACTTTTTCACTCACCAGCCAATTTGGCTACTAAATTTTTTAAGTTACCGGCCATTCATAGCTTCTACTAGCCAAAAATAAAAAAAATAAAAAAAAAATAAAAAAAAGAGAGAAATAAACCAAGAGCTTGAGGCTGTCTACACTGGACGTGAAAAAGCGACCATTGCAAATCATTTTGTGTCAGTACTAAGAGTGTTCAATATTGACAAAAAATAATATCTCAATATTTTCTGGGATTTTATCGATAAAGATATTTTGCTGAGTGTGTTATTGTGCTGATATCTTAAGGACTACCGTGGACAGCTGACTCCTAAATTTTTTTTGATATTCTTCATATGCTGTGTGGTCAGTTCACAGCAGTGATAGAAATTAATCTTTTCCAATGAGTTTAGATTGATTTTTACCTTTTATGGGCATTTTTACCTTTATAAATCCATTTTTTTCTAAAAGTGTGCAGTCAAATTCTTACATTTAATCAGGCAATTATAATAATACTACATTTAGGCTGCTACTAAACAAATGAAATCAGTACGGAACTGTTTGGAACTGTCTATCAATAAAATTCATCTTTGCAGAAGATGCATCTGAAGTGGCATTTAGATGTATTTACACGTTAATGCAGCTTAGAGGGACATGGAATGCTTTAACCTGCAGTTACAAATGCATAAATAATGTTTTGATATTTTAAACATGAAATGTTGAATACTGATAGTTTAAATTATTTTAAAAATGAAAAGATACTTTAGATGTGAAATTAAAACCGCCAGTAGATGGCACCAAGTCACTGTTGAGTCATTGTGATTGAACCGAATCATTTAAACGGTTGATTGAACTGTTGTATAAAATCAATATCACATTTGTAACCATGGCTGATTTTTAAAGAAAAAACGGCACTCTTCGTGTGATATTAACTATATGAACTGATATAAATATAGACATTTTCTAACCCCCTTAATCTTGAATTATGTGATCATTCTTAATGCATATTATTAATAGACTGAATCATGCAGTGAAAGAACGCACTCTAAATGCGCACACGCACTAAGTTGGTCTAACCACTCTGTATGTGTGTTGTGTTTAGTTTTTGCAATATACTGGATAATGTCATGATGTCTCACGAGCTCAGTATTTGCGCTAAACCTGCGCAGATTTGGCTTGCATGAACTTCCCCGAGAAATTAATGAGTGAACAGTAACGAAAAGCAACCGGCTAAATTGGCTAGTGATTTGACAGCGTTACCCGCCACAGCTGATTTTTACCCGCATTTGGCGGGTTGGCAGGTGTTAATTTCAAACCCTGTATATATATATATATATATATATATATACATATATATATATATATATATTAGTGCTGTCAAACGATTAATCGCGATTAATCGCATTCAAAATAAAAGTTTTTGTTTACATAATATATGTGTGTATAATATATTTATTATGTATATATAAATACACACAAATGCTTGTATATATTTAAGAAAAATGTGTTATGTTTATATATTAAATATATTTTATATAATATAAATTATATGAATATACATATAAATCTTTTAAATACATGTAAATATTTTCAAAATATATATTGTATGCGTGTCTTTTTTATATATACAAAATAAATATATACAGAAGACACACGTATATTGTGTAAACAAAAACTTTTATTTTGGATGCAATTAATCGCGATTAATCGTTTGACAGCCCTAATATATATATATATATATATATATATATATATACACACACACACACAGGTGCTGGTCATATAATTAGAATATCATCAAAAAGTTGATTTCACTAATTCCATTCAAAAAGTGAAACTTGTATAATGTATACATTCATTCCACTCAGACTGATATATTTCAAGTGTTTATTCCTTTTAATTTTGATGATTTTGAAAACCTCAAATTCAGTATCTCAGAAAATTTGAATATTACTTAAGACCAATACAAAGAAAGGATTTTTAGAAATCTTGGCCAACTGAAAAGTATGAACATGAAAAGTATGAGCATGTACAGCACTCAATACTTAAGCCGGGCTCACACTGTGCGATTTTTTAAAAATCCTTTAGGATTGTACATGTCAGACTGTACGAACATGATGATCATGTCACACTATGGGATCTTAGTTGTCATTAATGTCAGACTGTACGACAATCAAGACGAGTTAAAAACCTGTGCGCGCAAGAAAACTTGTCCGGAGTTTTACATTATCTACCCATACACGCCCAGTGACTGCGAACTGCAATGCACGCGGGAACAAAATGTTGGCTATCATGAAAAGTATATGAACGGCGGCAATACCGGCGTATTTAAGAAGAACAGTGTATGCAGCTCTACACACCCACATGAAAACAGCGGCGCAACCAGTGTTATATAGAAAAGGCAACATATCAGATGAATACCGTGAGCGGAGGACGCTGATAGAATAATTCTCTAGCATTAATTCTGCTCATAGCTTGTCTTGAAAAACGGAGACAGTTTGACGTTCATCGTAGGGGTAGTCACACTGCAGGACTTTGCGCCAAATCTTCTGACACTGCCAGAATTTTGTCGGAGGTGAAATTTGATCGCAACAGCCATTAATCGGCTGTCGGTGAACATGTCAAACCAGCGATCAAAGACAACAGATTTTAGCCAAGGATTATAAGAATCTTTAGGATTTTCAAAATTTGTCTCAGACGACCAAATCAGTGGCCAAAGTCGCACAGGAGCCGGGCTTTAGCTGGGGCTCCTTTTGTTCTGAATTACTGCAGCAAATGCTAAAGGTGGCATGGAGTCGATCAGTCTGTAAGTAATTGCTCAGGGGTGTTATGAGAGCCCAGGTTGCTCTGATAGTGGCCTTCAGCTCTTCTGCATTGTTGTGTCTGACATATCGCATCTCTCCTTTCTTCACATACCCCATAGATTTTCTACGGGGTTAAGGTCAGGCGCTAGCTTGTTGGCCAACAAGAACAGGGATAAGCATGGTCCTTAAACCAGGGTACTTAGTAGCTTTGGCACTGTGTGCAGGTACAAGTTCTGTTGGAAAAATGAAATCTGCACTTCCATAAAGTTGGTCAGCAGAAGGAAGCATGAAGTGCTCTAAACTTCCTATGCAGCTGTGTTGACCTGGACCCTCAGAAAACACAGGACCAACACCAGCAGATGACATGGCACCCCAAACCATCACTGACTGTGTGGGAAACTTCACACTGGACCTCAAGCAACGTGGATTCTGTGCCTCTCCTCTCTTCCTCCAGACTTGGACCCTGATTTCCAGTAAATGCAAAATTTACTTTCATCAGAGAACATAACTTTGGACCACTCAGCAGCAGTCCAGTCCTTTTTTGTCTTTAGCCCAGGCGAGACGCTTGACGCTGTCTGTTGTTCAAGAGTGGCTTGACACAAGGAATGCGACAGCCAGAAACCCATGTCTTGCATACCGCCTGCAGCGTAGTGGTTCTTGAAGCACTGATCTAGCTGCAGTCCACTTTTGTGAATCTCCTCTTACATTTTTGAATGGGTTTTGTTTCACAATCCTCTCCAGGGTGCGGTTATCCCTATTGCTTGTACACTTTTTTTCTACCACATCTTTTCTTCCTTCGCTTCTATTAATGTGCTGACTAGGTTGGGTACCGAAACCCGGTACCAATATGGCACCGGTACCTATGTAACCGGTATGTACTAGAACCGAATTAGAACGCAGATTTCGGTGCCTCATTTCGGTGCCATGCCTGAGCGATCGATTAAAATATTTGTCCTTTGATTTTCCGAAACGAACGTAAGAAGCATCATCACCGGCACCGCACGTGAAAAATAATTTCCCAATGCAGGTGAACTCAAGTCGAAAAGCTCTAATAATACAAGTCCAACAAATCTTTGTAGTAATGCGAGTGTGCTTTAACATTACAACTTAAAAGCACAACTCGGGAAATGAGAGCATCGGAGGAGCGCGTGAATGCAGAAATTGCTCTGACGGCAGCAGGTAGCCGCAAAAAGGGTTAAAATCACATTACATTCTAATATTGTAACATTGCAATCTAAAAACAAAAATAATGCTTTTAAAGCAGAAGTTAAATTTACTAAACTAAAAATTAAAATAATAAAAAAGCACAGACTAATTGAGTAAAACTATTTTGATTACCCCATTACACTTTACAGTTAGTGCTATCATACAAATACACTTACTTGTAGGTTTAAAATTCTACATATGTCAGATTTATTGTCCAGCTACAAATATTTCAGCAAAATGTATATTTTAGTCAGAGTTATTGCGCTCCGTCTGTTTGGCACGCATGCACGGCGGTGCTCGTTCGAAACGAAGTCTGTGAAGTTTAGTAGTAGTAGTACTTCTGACAGCAAAATGGAAATATGTCCATGGCTTTCTAACATTTACAGATGGAGAATGTACCTGTGAAATGTAAGTTATGCATTACGGAAAACAGCAAACACATTAAACAGCACGAGCAGCATCTCTGTCAGCAGCACACGCAGCCTTTCTGTCAGAGCATCTGACGGGGAGAGCGTGAGCCGCTTTAAACTGAAACTATAGGCTACTATATCTTACGAGTTTTTTTAAAAGCCCTTCATATAAAGCTTGTCACATGTTTAGAACAAATTGTGTTATGCACTTTCTCTGCAGCAGTTCAGTCTGTGTCCTCCCTAGATATTTTATCAGATGCGCTCGTATCAAACTACTGAATATCAATATTAACGGTATTGCTTCATACCGTATTGCTTATAAAGAATATATCGATATCGTATAAACTCCGCCCAGCCCTAGCTTTAATTAAAATGCCTAAAGCTAAAGTTCTCTTATTCATGTTTTTAAACCTGTTGTCCAACAAGAGAGAACATTATAACCTTTTTAGTCCACAACACCAGTTGAATGCTTCCTTTTGTGATCTGATGTAGCTTCTTGTCACAGAATGAGGCAGAAAATATGTTCCATAGGCTACTAATTCATTGATTAGCAATGGATTATAAATATGCTTTATGAAAATACCAGAGATGGCTTTAATAACACAGAAAAACTATATATTGTCATAGTTGAGTGTTTAATGTATTTGTTTTATCATTCAAAACGTTTATATCTTCTGTTTACTCAGTTACAGCGATAGCAATGCCTTTGTCCATATTGGGGATTTCCTGGAGCTTCATGAGTTCCATATACAGTATGTATATATAACAAGTATCGGTTCAGGCACTGTTTAGGCACCGGCACCGTTTTAAAAGTATCGATTTGGCACCGGTATTGAAAAAAACCCAAACGATACCCAACCCTATTGGACACAGAGCTCTGTGAACAGCCAGCCTCTTTTGCAATGACCTTTTGTGTCTTGCCCTCCTTGTGCAAGGTGTCAGTGGTCGTCTTTTGGACAACTGTGAAGTCAGCAGTCTTCCCCATGATTGTGTAGCCTACAGAACTAGACTGAGACCATTTGGTGCCTTGCAGGTGCTTTGAGTTAATTAGCTGATTAGAGTGTGGCACCAGGTGTCTTCAATATTGAACCCTTTTCACAATATTCTAATTTTCTGAGATACTGAATTTTAAAGTTATTAGTTGTCAGTTATAATCATCAAAATTAAAAGAAATAAACACTTGAAATATATCAGTCTAAAGGGAATGAATGTATACATTATACAAGTTTCACTTTGTGAATGGAATTAGTGAAATAAATCAACTTTTGATGATATTCTAATTATATGACCAGCACCTGTATATATATATATATATATATATATATATATATATATATATATATATATATATATATACCCATATGCCTTGGTAAGCATAAGAGACATCTTTCTAAAATGATTAAAATAATGTAACATTTTGTCTGTAAAACTAATTTCAAGAATGTAAGCAAGATTTTAGATTAAAAGAATGCAGAAATAATCTTCAACAAAGTTCAGACATCCAAATTATATTCATGCATTGTCAACCAATTGTTGTGTGACTAAAGTCTAATGCTAAATACTAGTATTAGTATCATTATAAGTAGTACTAATACTGATCCAAAACAATTAGGGCAAAATGGAGATAATTTGATTATAACTGATAACCAAAAATCACTATTCATAAACTGTGTTTCAGACCATTCAATTAGCAACAAAAGACAGTGTTTATTCTCCTTTTCACAAAAAAATAAATAAATAAATGCAGCCTATATATCAACACTTATTAGCTGTCTATTAAAATCTCATTTTCATTATGACAAACACTGGAGAGTCACTCTCCCCATTATTTTTGTGTAACCTGATATTCATCTATTCAAACACTTACAAATCTCTGTTTAACCAGCTGAAGCTCACTCTGAAAAATACTGAGAACATACAGTAATGTTGTGTGATCTTATAGGATTACTGAAGGGCTTCATTAAAACCCAGTGTGGTATTAACGATAACATGAGAAGAATTCCAGATCTTCTGAATCTCACATAATCTCCTCAAATATACAGCCTGTAATCATAAAGCTGGCTAATGCTTATTGCAGTGTGACTGTGTGTTTGGACCCACTTATCCTATTTCTGTGATACAACAGAAACAGACACCTGACACACAAGCAACACATACAGTGGAGTCCAAAGGTTTGAGACCACATTGAAAAGCTGTTTATTATTATTATTATTATTATTAAAACCAATACATTTTGTGGAAATCAAATCTAGATTTGAGAACATTTTAATTTTTACACTATTCTAATGTAATTTAAGTTTTTTCTTCATTTAATTAATTTTTCCCCATTATAGTAAAAATCTGGAAAAAACCATATGTTATATCCAAAACTATATTAATATACATATAGCAAATACTATATTTTGCATATAACAAACAAAAGAAATGTATCCAGTTTTTTAGAATTATTTATATACTTATAAAGTATTTAATAATATTTTGAATTAGCTTATTATATTATATATTATATATATATATATATATATATATATATATATATATATATATTACATTACATGCTTACATGCTTTTGCATTTTTAAGTAATTTTGTTATTTTTAATATTTCCATTTAGCTTTAATTTATTTTTATTCATTTTTTATTGTTATATATTTATTAGTTTTAGTAAACTTTAGTACTTAAAATTATTTTATTTCACTTAGTTGTCAAAGAAACATTTCCAATTTTAGTTTAAGTTTTTTTTAAGTTCAAGTTTTTTATCTAATATTTCTTTCCAGCTTTATTTCAATGAACAAAAACGATGTATAATAGTTAACAATGAAAACACTGCAGACCTCTGTATGTCCAAGTCTTTTTACATGACTGAAAAATTAACAAACTAAAGCATTATACAGTATTTTTATTTTTATTTAGGTAGTTGAATATTCATAAATCAGTAACCTTGCTGCCTGTCAACAACAGCATTTATCTATTATAATATATTAACTCTCATTCACTCTTGATTCAATTATCTGTAATAACAGCAGCCACAGTTATATTAACATGCATTTGCCAAAGTCACTCTTCAAACGCCTTTAAAGAAAATACACCTGTCGCTTCCACATTAAAAACTGTAAATATTCTCGTGACTTTTTGTATTCCCAACACTACAAAGTAATGTTTTCCTGAAAAGTCATAAGATGTGATGTGGAACTTGTCTTCCGGTACTGCGTGAGTGTGAATGACGTGTGCAAACAAAGCGCGTATGAATGGAGCTGAGCTCTGTAAGTGCTGACTGCTGAGTAGACTGTCGAAATTGTGAGTTATTTCTGTGCGACACCAAAACAACTTTATTCATAAAGAAATACTCACCCGGCCAGCCATTTTTGCGTTTATCAGGTGATCAAGATGAATTCCGCAAGAACGACACGACTAGACGCTGCCCCTAGCGACCATACTGCTCTCAGCTATAACAGAAACATCAAACCGGAAGCGAAAATCCACCAAAATAAAAGCACGAACTTTTTCTTATGATATATTGTTATATAAAAAACCTTCTTTTTTTATTATAACGAACTTTAACATTTTTATAAACAATTATAGAAAATGTATAATTAATTTGATGATAACTACAATTTATTTATTATGGGCACATAGTAAATGTTTTAGCTCATATGTATGAATCCATTCCCTCTCATGTTTGGTCATAGGTGTTTGTAAGGAATAAACTGAGCATCTTACTGGGTTTATATGAGACAGAAATAACTGTAGTTTGTCGCAACAAACTAATATAATTAATGCACCCCAAACTGCAATAACCAACGCTCGTTGTCCATTAGATGGCGCCAGAGGCATATGGATCCTAACCATGAATCTCTAAAACCCTTAAATTATCAACATTATCAAAATTGTACTGAAAAAAACCTGTTGTGCATAATCTTCTACATGCCTTCTGATTGATGGTTCATACTGTTTTAGTAACTAAAATTAAGCAAAAAGTCTTTTAGTATAAATCTAACAATGTCCAGCTTCAGAGGTTGTGGTACATGTGCTTTGCTGTGAAATCTTTAATGATTTTTATGAAGTAAACGAAGAATAATTTTTATATTGTTAGTAATATTTCAAGATGAACATTAACTAGCTTGAAGCAACTTAGGTTTACTTGATTATCCATATATTTTTATTATTAAAATATAAGTATCAAAAATCATACAACAGGCTGTCAAGGAATTAAAACTACAGATTTGATCATAAAACTAAGAATTTAATATCATCTTACTAAGACATATTACTGTGAGAAATATAGACAACTAATACTTAGCCTAATATGTATTTTATGTAAGTAGTCTGTTATACTGTTTTATAAATATCACTGAGGTACACTACAAACTATCCAAACATTATGTTTTGGCCCTATAAATGCCATACAAGTTGTTTTCCTCTTTGAGTGTGAGCTCCATATTCTCAATATATCATGCTATATGGATGATATATTGAGATATATGCTCTGCACACAATAGATTATATATAGATTATATATACTCTTAAAAAAATCCAAACATTATTTTAGATTTTCTTTTATATTTTGTCCAAAGTTTCAATTAACTAATCCATTTGATTTTAATATATATATATATATATATATATATATATATATATATATAATCTATTAATAATTATTAATAATGACTATTATCTTCTAAGACATGTCCTAATTAAAAAAGGGAATACAATTAGTCTCTATATCATATGTTTTTAGATCAAAAATGCAGTGTTTAATATACATTTACACCAACTCCCATTCCCACACATCCAAACAGTCTCACAAAACAAGAGGTGTGGCTTTAATGGTGCATTCCACATTCAGAGAAAGTATACACACTTGAATACGCCATTTCTGAGAAGTCAGCAAATTATAAGCATGAACCACAACAGTGTTTAATATCTGGAGCAGATCATGACACAAACATAACACTGGGTTTTCAACCCAGAGATGAAAATTTGTCATCATTTACTTACCTTTATGTCATTCTAAATGGAAAGAGCAGTATAAACATTTAGTTTTTTAACATTTCCTTTTGTTTTCTACAAAATACAAAAAGATATACAGGTTTAGAAGGACATGATGATGAGTAAATGATGAAAAAATTATATGTAGACATTTTTTTCTGACTGGGTTGGCAATATTGGTTTATCAGTCCAATTGTTTAAAAACATTTCATTTTAATGTACCATAGCATAAAAGCATTTTGTTAATAGTAAACACAAGCTGATTTGTGCACATTCAGTGCTTCTATTAAAAACTGAAGACTAGACATGCAGGTTGTGCCACACATCTCGATCAGAGCATGTGATATTTTGTACCAACCTACCAATCAGATTACGTGATCTGTTATCATGTGACATACATGACTGCATCATTTGACCCATCCACTTTACTCAACTGGAATTTCAGTAGTTTGACCTTCTTGAAAGAAGTGTTAAACATTACAAGCACGCACAGACTCACACATACCTGTACACACACGTGCATGTTTCTGAAACCATGTACATTCCATATTAAAGATCCAAAACAACTAAACATTTGAATAAAATGGACAAGCTTAAATGAGATTTAGTTAAACAAGCTGTTGTACAAAACCAAGCCATACAACGCTGACTTTCCAATGTTCTTTGTTTAAAATTCCAACAGAAGTAATTTCCAATCCTGAAAAGGATGTTTGAGACACATCAAAACACTTCCCGTCCATATTCAGTCTGCATCAAACGTCTAGAGTTTAAAAGCGTATTCCCATTTTAGGAATTCTCGATCTGCCAGAATGCAGATTATTTATTCTATGGTATAGTTCGAGTCTTGGCGATAATGCCGGCAGCCTGGATAACGCGGTATCGCTCTCGGAGGTTGCGTCGTCGGACATGCTCGTTGGTGATTTCCAGTACGTTTGCTTCAGGAAACCAGCCTTTCTGTCCATCGGATAGACGGATTCCCTCATACCATCCTAAAGAAGGAAAGAAGCCGTCAGATGGATGAACGAAACAAAGCTGGAACACATTTCAACATGTCAGATGTGCTTCCAATAAATGGGAGGTATAGGACGACACACCTTCGTTGGTTTTGCGCACGACATTGATGATCTCTGTGGGCTCTAGATTTAATTCATCTGCTTGGTTTGCCACATACTGCTCCACACACTGCACCTGAGGGCAATCTGTCACACAAACACACATATATGATTAGATAGAAAGTTAATGTGATCAAAATCAAAGGCAAGCACTAACATGTCACATATGAGTCATAAACCTGAGCAGCTTAGAGAAATAAGCACCCACACTTACCCCAGTCTTCATATATGACTTCTTCTTGATCATTGTTGGGATCGTCAGGATTCGGGAATGCTGCCAACCACCTGTGCAGGTCAGATCTGATCGGAGAGATAGAAGAAAAGTGAGTCTTAAAAGCAGCATATATCCTTACAGTCAAGGTGACTACATAATCCTGGAGATTACATAGAGGAATTTTTCAACTGTAGAAATTTATGTATACAAAATAAAAAATATATATTATTAATTAATAACATATATATATACTGTAGAGAGAGAGAGAGAGAGAATAAAAATAAAAACAAAAACAAATATTAATAAAACAGAATAAAAATTCCAATATTTTTATCCAAATTGTGATACATTGTTGATATACACATTTATTTATTAAATTACTTTTTGTGCATTTGTATTCCTTTTAATGCAACAATCATACATACACTAAAAGTTTGGGGTGCATAAGATCTTTTTTTATTCTTTTTTATTCTTTATTCTTTTTTTTTTCTTTTATTCAGCAAGGACACATTAAATTGATCAAAAAACTGTTTTCAACATAAATGCGTCTTGAGCAGCAAATCAGCATATTAGAATGATTTCTGAAGGATCATGTGACACTGAAGACTGGTGTAATAGCTGCTTTGCTTTGCTATCACAGGAATAAAGTAAATTTAAAATATATTAAAATAGAAAACAGTTCTTTTAAAATTCCGTTTTACTGTTTTACAGTATTTTTGATTAAACAAATGCAACCTTGGTAAAGATGTTCTTAAATATTACAAAACTATTATCGACCCCAAATGTTTTTAATGGTAGTGTACATTAATAAGGCTTGTATACTTGAATTACCAACAGGAAAAAAAATCAGCATGTGGACTTTAAAACATAATGGAGCAATAAACGTGTGTCACAGATGAGTAAATAGCATGCAGTTTATTTATAACCCCACGCACTGTGTAGGAGCTTTGAAAACTCTCTCCATCTGGCGTCCCTGGTGATTCTCCAGCAGAGTCAGAGTGAAGCAGTGCTCCAGGCTGAGGACAGCTGTGACCTCCCCAAAAGGCTGCACCTGGACCAGGGAGCGATGGGCATGATCGAGGACTACATACCGCTCAGAACTGCAGCACAGGGAAACAGAAGAAGAAATAAATGACTAAAGTCTGATTCAGAAACAATAGGATTAACATAACAGTAAATGCAAACAGGTGTGCTACTTTCTATAAAAGACAATTAAAAAAGTGAATAGATACAAATGGCATGTAAATATAATGCAGTGTTTTGTAGCCCTCATAAAACAGAGTAAAGCCATAACACAAACAGGTTTTTCGGCTTTCTACCTTTTCTTGTTGGCAATGACAAGCAGGTCATTGAAGAGAAAAAGGTAGACGGGGCTGAATTTGGGGCGGAGGTTCAAGAATGTCCCTCCTCTGTTTACTTCCTGCAGTTCTCCTCGTTTCTCCAAGTAACGTGTTTGAGAGATAATTGGCACCGCCTGAATAAATGATTCATGGATAGGACAACATTTAAACAAATAAATAGATAAATTTAAATAATTATTATAAAATATATAAATTTTTTATATATAAAAATATAATAGTAAATATTCCTATTTTTTTATTTCAATAAAGCATTTCAGTCCACAGTCAGAAAAGTAATAATTAAGATTCTACACTTTTTGTTCATTATTAAAAAATACAAGACAGAAGAACTTTCACTAGTAGCCTCAGAATTTGAAATCCCATTGTGACCATCTGTATCTGTATAATCCAAAAATTAATTGCGCACCTTTAGTTTGTCGAACTCCAGCATACCATTAATCTGAATCAGTTCTTCCATCTGCTTCATTTTTCCAACCTGAGTATTACATTCTTCAATGATCTGTGAGGACATGTGTGACAAGTTATTTATGATCACATCTGACAACACCAACAGCCATAAACAATACATATACCTACCAAAACATTCAATCTGAATGCATGACAAACATATTAAACATGACCTATTTTGGTTCTTTCATGCAAATGAAAAACAAATAAATGTCCTTTAGCCTAATGCTTTAAAATCCACTTTATCTATTTACATTTCTATGCATATTTCTAGTGACCCGACCTGAATTTACCCTTGTTTTCCACTCTCTCTCTCCCTCTTTCCACTTATTCTCGCTCTCTTTTCCTTTTATCTTCCTCTCTAATAGGCTATTCTGGGAACAATGAGGTCCAGTTTGATCAAGGAACTGTGGGTGAGGAGTGGCTTTATAATGAGAGGAAAAAACAGGCAGTATTTACTGTGACCTTGAGTTGTTTACCTTAGACACAGAGTCCAGAGCTTTAGATGCTGTTTGCTCCTTATCCGTCCCGACAGCTGTTCTCTTTAGGATGTTCTGATGGGAAAAAAAAAAAAACTGATTTTTTTCATATTACCTGGATAACTTTGACAACTCTAAGACAACACTTGATTATAATGTGATGCCTTGCAAACCAAGTATAACTGTGGAAACAAAAACAAAATGAAAAAAAAACAACTAAAATTGGTTCTAGCATATGCATATATACTACAGTTTACAAGTTTGGGGTCATTAAGATTTTTTATGTTTTTGAAAGAAGTTTCTTATGCTCCCCAAGACTGCATTTATTTGATCAAACAGTAAATTTGTGAAATATTATTGCAATTTAAAATAACTGTCATATATTTTAACTGTCATATGAGCATCTTAACTGTCATATATTTTAAAATGTAATTTTTTTATGTGATGTACTTCAGTGTCATGAGTTCCTTCAGAAATCTTTTAAAAGGGACCTATTATGCAAAAATCACTTTTATAAGGTGTTTGAACACAGTTGTGTGGCCACAGTGTGTGAAAACAACCAGCCTATAATGTTAAAAATCCACCAACTCATTTTTTTATAAAACCAATAAATCATAAACAGTCTCTCCAAACGAGCTGTTTCAGATTCTCCCTCTGTGCACATCACTGAGGAGAAAAAGTCCCGCCCATTTGTGACGCTCTCTGCCCTATTAGCATAAACACAGCCCTGAGTGAGAAGCTGCTGTCTGCCATTACTGGAGATATATACACTGTCAGCACCAAAGAGGCTTTACAAGTGTTGTGTTTTGGGATGCACTAATAAACATAGGAGTCGCCATAATCTCCCCTCATCTGAGCCGAGGACACTGTGGTTAAATTTCATTTTCGAAGGAAATATCCCAGAAAAAAATTGGTAACGTCCCCTAAATGTTTATGAATCAATACCAACGCTTCGTGCATGAACGTCAGCTCCAGACAAAGTAAGTATCACGCGTATGTTTTCCAAATTGCCTTTCTGAAAGAGCTTCTTGGCACTCTGTAAGGCTAATGATGCTAAAGCTACCATTGTCTCTTGTGTGTTTGCACTGATGCTGCCTTCAAGTGCTACCAGAATGATCGTGAATAGGAATGTGATAGTTAAAAGTTGCGTATGAAAGCAATGTGAGTCGATCGCTTGAAGTTGTCGAGCTCATAATCAGAAGTGGGACTTATAAAGTTTGTGATGGCATGAGACCAGCTATGTTGTTATTTTTATCCCGCCGTGCTCCCCGTCTGTGCAATTCATAAACGCAAATTTATTATGCACAGTACAATCAGATGACTGACTTTGAAACCGAGTAGTTTTCTGTAAAGATAACAGGCTTGTATTAATAGTGGAATGTTTATTTGCAAAGGCTAGCACTGCTAATGCGGAGTTGGAGCTCCTGAAGCTCCGCCCTCTTCTCCGGGAGCAACAGCTCACTCGCATTTAAAGCAACACACTCAAAACAGCGCGTTTTGGTTCATGCCCTAAAAGTGGTAATTTTAACAAGCTGTAAAAATTTATCTGTGGGGTATATTGAGCTAAAACTTCATATATACGCTCTGGGGACATCAGAGACTTATTTTACATCTTGTAAAAAAGGGCATAATAGGCATAATACTTATATAGGCATAATAGGCATATACTATAATAAGCATGATACATTATTTCAGGATTCTTAGATCAACAGAAAGTTCAAAAGAACAGCATTTATTAAAAATAGAAATCTTATGTAACATTATAAATGTCTTTTTTTTAGAAAATGAATTCTAACAGGTGGATTATGTGAATTACTCACCTCAATGAGCATTTTAATGCGTGTGATTCGCTGGAAGGGCAGCAACAGGAAGGACATGAAGGGCAGTCGATGACAAATGGCCGAATCCTGAAGTCGGGTAATTATGGACGCAAACTGAGTGTTAGTTTGCCTGTGACAGATATTAGGCAAAAGAACAAGTGAGAGAATAAAAAAAAATGAATGATAAAAATATTGTGTATACTTGTGTGTGTAGATGTATGAGTTTCTCACATTAGATTACTGTAGGTCTTTTCCTGGTAAACCTGGTTTCGAACATAGTCGATATATGCAGGGAAATGATGTTGGGCATGATAGTGGATGATGTCACAGATGTCAGAAATGATAATGCTCTCATCTAGACGCTCCTCCAGGTCCTTTAGAAACCTGTGAACATAAATAGACAGTGGCATTTGTAAATTAATGTTTTACAGGCTACACTGCATTGTCGAAGCATTAGACATGCTTAATAGTTTTCTATTAATAAAACATCAAACGCTGTTGTCTCAGCAAATTCTGATGGGTTACACTTGGAAAATCATTTGTTGCAGTAGTCTATGGGGTTCATGTATACAAACAAATCAAAATTGTGGGGTTCAGGCAGTGCCGCTTCAGCAAATCTAAACTGAATATGTCTTCATTTTACACAAACAGGCACTCACCTCTCGCTGACCTCTTGGATTCGCAGAATGTTTGAGAAGAGGGTTTTTTTGTCCATGTTAATAAGAGTGTCATTCAAGTCACTTGACTCCATAAAATGCTCTGTTAGCACACGCAGAGAGCGCAGATATGACATTTCTGATGTAATCACCTCGAACATGCTCTGCACACAAAGAAAGGAAACACATAAATATTATTTACATGCAATTTACTCAATTTCTCAAAATGTAAAATCTTGATATTTGTAGTAATAGCTTATGTTTTTTCGTCAATCACTGTTATTATCTTGTGTATTGTATTGAACTAATTTGTAGTACTGCCTCATTTCAGTTTCAAAATGAAAAAAAAAATTGCATAAAGAAAATAATACATACTAGGACTATTAAAATATATATTTTAAAATCTTTATTTAAATTTTATATAACATTGTTTTTAAAAAAAATAATTAAAACAATAAGAATGGGATTTTCTTGAATTCTGCTCATGACCATTTTAATTGTCAAGAAAATAATTTAATTAAACAAAAAAACTAATATTCTTTATACATATTGCCTTCATTTTCTATAAGACAAATAAATATACTATTGTTCAAAAGTGTGGGCTCAATATTTTTTTTTTAACAAAAGGTGCATTCAATTGATCATGAGTGACATTAAAGATATCTATAATTCTACAAAAATTTAAATCAAATAAATGCAGCACAGATTTTTCCAATTCAATTCATGGTAACACTTTAGTATAGGGACCAATTCTCACTATTAACTAGTTGCTTATTAGCATGCCTATTATTAACATATTGGCTGTTTATTAGTACTTATAAAACACATATTGAATGAATGAATGAATGAATGAAGCATTTATATAGCGCTTTATTGTGTATTGCTATACACCCAAAGCGCTTTACAATCATGTGGGGGGTCTCTCTGCATGACCATATTCTACATCCCTAATCACCTAAACTTAACTACCTTACTAACTATTAATAAGCAGCAAATTAGGAGTTTTTTGAGGCAACAGTTGTAGTTAATGGTTTGTTAATGGCAAGAATTGGACCTTAAAATAAAGTGTGACTCAATTCATTCTGTTTTCATTTCAACAATAAAAAGAAATGAGCACCAAATCATATAGAATCATTTCAAATGAATCATGTGATCTGAAGACTGAAATAACGGCTGTTGAAAATTTAGCTTCGCATCACAGGAATAAATTATATTTTAGAATTTTATTTTTTAGAAATCAGTGATTTTAAATTGTAATAATATTTCACAGTATTACTGTTTTACTATACTTTTGATCAAATAATTGCAGCCTTGGTGAGCATTAGAGACTTATCTTATTAAGAATGGTAGTATATACATATTTGTGAGATTAACACTCTTTGTATTTCCTTTCCCATCCACCCCTCTTCATCCTGTCTTCTCCTACAGATTTCCATCCTCTCTTTTCCTCTCAAATTACTTTTTCCATATCCCCAAACACATACCCCCGGTTTCACAGACAAGGCTTAAGCCTAGTCCCAGACTAAATGTAAGTCTAAGATGTTTCATCTAAAAGAAACCTGCACTAACAGATCTTAAAATACATCAGGGCCTTTGTTTTGTCTCAAGATGAACACCAGTAATGTTTTTTACTAAGGCACTTCTATAAAAATTTCTTAAATGTCCTAATTGAACTATGGCCTAATCCTGGCTTAGTCTAAACCCTGTCTGTGAAACCAGGCCATAAAGCCTCAAATCTCAGCACTGGCTAAGAAGTACATGCTCTCCTCTGCATTCTGTACCATGTTCAGCAGGCATTCCTGCTCACCTCTTGGTACTTGCACTCCTCTGTACTTAGGGTCTGCAGGACCCCGCTGTCTCGTACTGCTGGCTGGTCCCGCCATAAATTGCTCTGCTTGAGATTTGGAACACTACTGGATCTGGGACGTTTATCTCCTTTCTCTGGGCTGGATGTATTGTGTGCGTCCATCTGGAAGTCCATGCTGGTTTTACTAATGTTGCGACATACTGTCCTCCTGATCTCCTTGTGTATATATGTTTCTGTGTAAAACTGATACAGCTCTGCAAGGGTCACAAAATATGGCATTAAACTCAACCCCCTAAAATCGATTTATTGGGAATTTTTACTAATGCATGAAAGACATCATCCATCACAATTTCTTTATAGGGATTCCTTCTTAACTTTCATCATGTCTGTCTTTTAATTTTCAGTTTAAAACTGGTAATTTATTCAATCAGAAAAACTGATACCATCAGACATCCCAGCTTCCAAGTCAACAGATTGTTGGCGACGTGGAATGGATCGTGAAGGTCTAGAGCTGAATAAGAGATTGAGTTTACATATAGTAAAGACAAATATGACGTAGTAAAGATGTGACTACAATATTAAAGAAATGTAAACAATATAAACATATATACTTCTCAGTGGATCCACATTTTTCCCCATCAGCCCCTGCACTGTCATTCTCATCTGTTGATGTCAAGAAAGAAGAAACCAACAATTAAGTACCATGAAACAAATACACAGAGATAATCAACAAATGTCAGTCTGAAATACTTAATTCACTTCAAGAAATGCTGCATACACATTTTTTCTTCTGTAATATAATGCAAATAACACTAAAACAACACTGTTTGGAACATTTAAGACATCATTTTCAATTTTGAGTGAACTATCTTTTTAAGAACATAAATACGGTCCATTTTGATTTCATGCCAATGCCTTTATGTACCTATAGACTTGAGAGAATAATTGCTGAGGCGTCTTCCGTTCTCATAGGTCTTGGCTGGCGGAGGTGGCGCAGTTCTTTGTGGTCGGGGACTGGTAGGTGGGCTGCCCTTTTTAGGGGGAAGCAGAGGGGAGACAGGGCGTGCCAGAGGCTGAGGCAGAATAATTCGAGGACCCCTGTTATCTAAAGGCATTCTGGGAGGAACGGCAGGAGGGGTGTCCTTGCTTACAGTGTCCGCTGCCTTTTGAGGTCTGGGTGGAGTTACCACCTCCAGGCTAACATCATAGATGGACTCTTCTGGCTCCTCCAAAGGCTGGACTTTTGGAACGTTTAGAGGAGTCTGGGGAAATGAGACAGCAGCGGCGATCAACGTTGGAGGTCCAGGGTCCGATTTCCTCCTCAGCTGCTGTTCTATTAGGTTACGAGTCTCTTGAAACTTGTCTTTTTTAATTTGCGGTTCCTCCTTTTTGTTCTCGTCTTCAGCTAATGACTCACTCAAAGACTCTGGCTCCTTATTTGACTTGTCTTCGTTCTCTCCCTCTTCTCTTTCGTTCTGATCCTCCGTGTCACTGTACTCAATCTCATCATCCTCACCCTCGTCATCATCTTTCTCGCTTATTGGCACCCATACAAGCTTCATGCCAGGCCTCTGCAGGTGACATATACAGCCGCAGTTCTTCTCACACTGAGGCTCTGGAAGAGGACTGGAATCCCGCTCTGCTCGCAGTTTGCCGCCTTCTTTTCCATCAGGAGCTAGAAGAGGATATGGATTATGGTCAGAGTTTGAATGAACTTTAAGATGGGTAAATAATATGATGGTATTTTTTATTTTTTTTTCAAAAATACATTAAAATGCAATTCATACAATGACTTGAATACACCTCTTCTATGTAGAGCATGTTGTTTGTATTAAAAATTATTTTGAAATATTTTTGGGGATATAAAGTCAAAAATGTCATGATGATATGACTGTCCTGCTATCATAATAGAGAAAAATATGTGTCATTAAAAAATGCCCTGAAGAAGGTTAGTTTGGTTTATAAAATGTTATTTCTGAATTACAGCAAGACACTACAAGCAAACTATTGTTTTTTTCATGCACTAATCAATTTTGCAATTTTGGGATATTATTTCTTCCATAACATGTCTTCTTTCAGACTAGTTGAAAGAAAACATCCAAAACACACAAATTAAACTTCAAACACAAATTAAACAAAACAAAAAGATAATTTTGAATCTGGCTTTATCCAATGTTCATATTTCTGTTCAAGAAATGTATGCAAATGAGTGCATTTTTGTATATGGGTCAAAGACGTAAAGATGTCCGCATCAAAAGAAATTTACAAAAATGATTTTATGTCCATAGAAAGCACATTAAATGTAAGTAAAGTGTCTACTTTTAAGGTTTTAAATATGTTTTTGGAGAATAAAATGTCAAAATTTGGTTGAAATAATGTTACATTGTCATTCAGTGTAACACAATATTTATGTAAAAAATCAAACAACATGCTTATTTTGACTTGTACATATTAAAATATATAAAAGAATAAGGGAGCATATTCAATTTTATTGTGTTTTAAATGAGTAAAAATTCTTACTGACAAATAGGCAAAACCTAGGATAGTGGCAAATTTTAAAATTGTAAAATTACAACTAATTAGTATCTGGGGTGAAAGTAATTAGTCTTTTAATATGTCATAAATATGTCTCACTACACCAGTGACTGACCAGCTCAGAACTCTCTTGGATTCTGGACTAGTTGAATGCATGAACTTAAGGGTGGGACACTGGTTTATTACCCCAATAATCACATAAATCACATAAATACTTGCATGTTACTTCCAAGCCTCCAAGACAGACAAACTAGCTCAGTTCACATAATTGTCACTGTAAAAGATTTTTATGAACAATATATTCTCAGATGATGTCCAACAGGAATGTTAAAGGGGTCGTATGATTGCGATTTCAAGTTTTCCTTTCTCTTTGGAGTGTTACAAGCTGTTTGTGCATAGATAAGATCCCTGAAGTTGCAAAGACTAAAGTCTCAAAACCAAAGAGATATTCTTTATCAAACTTAAGCCTCTGCCACGCCCCCCTAAAACGGCTCGTTCAAACACGCCCCCGCATGTCTACGTCACACTGTGGGGAGATTTTCATAACACCGCCCAAACGTATACGCAATGAAAGGCGGCGGAACTATTATTCTCGCTGTAGTGTTGCTGCTGCCGCCGGCGCCATGTCCTGGAGACGCTGTTTCATCGTGAAAGCGAAACTACTTTTTTTGGGCTTCCAAAAGAGGACACAACTAGAAATCAGTGGTTAAGTTGTATTTACAACACTGTTCCAGAGTAGTACAACGCAAATATTCGAGTGTGTGCAGCACATTTTACGGAGGACTATTTCCTGAACTTGGAAGCTACAATGTTGGCTCGCACAAAGGCTGTTTCTATAAAGTGAGGTAATTCCAACTTTGCAAGGACAGTCTGAGGCTTCTGACTCATAGCTTGTAAGTACATTTCTGCCACTGACGATTCAAACGCGAGTTTTGAGCTGTGTAGAGTAGTGCTTGTTGTTTGTCGTTTCTCCGATCACAAATGCAGACACGGTAATGTTTACGCGGCGCGATGCAACGCGACGCGTAAAAAGACCGTATAAGTCCTTATAGTCAGTAATTATGTCCCCACTGGATGCAACAAATGCCTCGTTTGTAAGGGGTTTTATTGTTTTTGTGTGGTCGCGCCGTGAAACGCCATCACAATGAGGGGCGTAACATTTCCATCTCACGCTTGAGGTATTCGGCCAATCACAACGCACCGGATAGCTGGCCAATCAGAGCACGCCTTGCTTTCAGAATGATGAGCTTTGTAAAAATCGACACGTTTCAGAAAGTCGGGGCTTAGAGGAGCAACAATAATGTACACTATGTGGAAAATAATGTGTTTTTTGAACTTTAAACCACATAAACACATTGCATTACACCAAATACACAAAATAATGTTCTTTTTAGCAACATCATATGACCCCTTTAAGTAAGAAAAAAACAAAAAGGTCAAGCTTTTTCCTATTATGGCTCTTGAACTTTGGAACAGGTAATGTTGACACAATCTAGATAAAAGACTCAAGTGAGGCAGACATCTACTTTTCTTTCAAGCTTTTTATTCTTCAGTACTGTTTTAACTTTATTTTTGATCAAATAAATGCAGTCTCGGTGAACATAAGGCACTTTTTTTTAAAAAAAAAAGCCCCCAAACTTTTGAACGGTAGTGTAGTTTTAATACAATTAGTTCCAGGAGGGATTATTTTATCCCCCCACACCCATCTGTCCATGTGTTCAGCAGACGATACAGACTGTATAATCCTACAGACTGACCAACAACAAAATGATCTCCGATGTGTTATGCCTGAATTATGCTTCATTGAATTATAAATAAATGAACTAAAACATCCAAGTACAAGAAAGTTGATCAATATATTTTGAAACAAAAAATGAAACTGACATGAGTTTTAGGAACACTACAGTGTGTAAGACAAATAGCTTGCATTCCAGAAGTATGTCACACATTCAAAGTTACTTTTAAAACTAAAAACCTAACTAGCAATTTACATTCCATCTCTCCAAAATTAGCAACACTAACAGAGAGCAGCAGAGTTTATTCTCACAACACCCAATCAGTTGAAGATCAGATTAAAGAGTTTAGTAACAATGTCCCTTAATTTAATGCTGTAAATGGTACTTGTTCTTTATCTTAATCCTTGTTTTTATTTCTTTCTCTTTATCTAGTTATGCATTACTCATTATCAACACACAGGATGCTTGAATTTTGTACCAGTAATAAAGCTGCTTGTATGTTTAAAGGAATAGTTCACTGGAAAACATGCAGCTTTTTGCTTCACATGACATATACTGATGGACTGGATTATTGTGATGTTTTAATCAGCTTTTATCAGTTTGAACTCTCGTTCTGATGGCACCCATTATCCCATTCACTGCAGAGGATACACTGGTAAGTAAGCGATGTAATGCGACATTTCTCCGAATTGAATATTGAATATTTGTAACAAGCACAGATTTTCTATGGAAGTAGGTCAAACAAATCCTAAAAAAATTAAAGAAAATACACCGTACCTGATCGGCCTCCATCAACAGCACTCAAAGCTCCTTCTTGTCTCTCTTGGCTGTCCACTTCGTCTTTCAGTCCACTGTGATTTTGTCTGCTTTTTGGAGGCAGAGGAGGTGCCTTGCCAGTGCTGGTGGGGGAAGAACTTTTTTTGCGTCTGGGCTTTATTGCAGGAGGTCTTTGTTGTCTCCTTTCTATGCTGGTGCTCTTTGCTGTATCTCCACTTGGAATCTTTGCCTCTGGCTGGCTGAATATGTTGACTATCTTTTTGACATTCCCAGAGTTCTGTGAGGCTGCACCTTCCACAGATGAGGTGTCTGAGGTATTATTGGATGGCTTAATGGGAACTGGGGGTCTTTGTTTAACCTCAGGTTTCAGAGGCAGATTTTGAGAGTCTTGAGAAGACATCTTGATTGGTTTTGATGTTTTAACCAAAGCAACCTGGCCAATATGAGGCCAGGCAGCAGGGTCACCGAGGGCCTTCAATCTTCAACCTGCAGTAACAAATAGTAAGGACATTAAACAGGACTGATGCATCTGAAAAGACTCTTTCCATCATTGATCAATCCCAGATCACCTGAAAGTACACTGATTTCATTAGATATGTTACAATTCCGGCTGATACTGCTAAACTGATAATTACTGTCAAGTTATGGACAATAAATGAGCGATATTAAAGTCACAGTGAAACAGAATTCCATGTTGTGACAAACATGAAAAAATGTAGTGTGGTGACTTGGTTGTATGTATCGATTGTTGATTGAATTTTGAAATGTAGCCACATGAACATGAACTTGAAAATGCAGGGCATAAGCAGACTAAATTATTGGAGAAGTCTTGCATTTTGACTAAACATTTTGAAAATTGAAAAGATGAAACATATGCACGGACGAATTGTTCAGATCTAAAATATGCATTTAGAAAATAGATAAGGTGAATTTTCAAGTCATGTTTATTTATATTGCTTTGTACAAACGGACTAAACACTAAAACCAAAATAAGTCCTTTTAAATGCTACAAGTGAATTAATTTAGACACCACAATATTCTAATATATACAGTATAAAAATAGATGTTAATTTTTAGATTTACTAAAGTTAACATTTAACAGTGTATTAATTAATCTAAATCTAAATGTACAAATAATGCACATTTAAATATCTAATATTGACAGATACAATAAATTAAAAAAAAAAGAAAAAACTCCAATATCAGCCAATATATAGTACCAATACATTGTCCAGCCCTTCCATTCTTTCAGTTTCATATCCCTCATGAAGAGTACTGTAATTGCAACCTCTGTCATCTAGTAGGAGTCAAAGTCCTCAGAACTACACAAATATTTGTCACGATGATTAGCATCTGGTAACTCATTAAATAAAATAAAAAGCAGTGCTCTTTGTACTGGAGTTACCTCACACTGTACAGGTTTAACTGCATTGGACTTTGCTCTTACAGACAAAAGTCACATTTTATATAAAATATGAGCTGAACGTGCAATCAGACTGGTTAGTGAAACGGCATGCTGGAAACAGCTAGGAATGTGCTTGTATGTCATGTTTATAGTATGTGTCAGGTACTTTGACCTTTCAGATTCCTATTTTAGGAATGCATGATGAGATTAAAATAATACGATTTGTGGACCATTTTATTGCTTACTGTTTCTCCTTATTTAAAAACAATACCAATGACTTGAATGGAACTGGTTTGGAATCTTGGTTTGGAATAAACCCATTCTGGAAATATTGGAAGGGAACGGGTGTGTCAACACGACTTCCTGTGTCAACAATACTATAGTCAGGTTGAACTTTGGCGTCACTGACTTCACTTGACTCGCACCCCTCAGACAGACTCAGCAGGTCTGACAAGTTCTCTACTCTGCTCTAATTTGATATCCTGAACATACAAAGCTCAGCATTAAACAAGAAAGCTTTCCCATGGGGTGAAACAGGATGTCTGAAAAGGTTACCATTAGAAGGGTGGTAATGTTTAGTCATTTTTACATCCTTCTGATATTTCCCCTCAAGCAACAGGACATCCAAGTATCCCCTGCTGGGCAGTTTTGTCCAAAAATGTGTACAAGACACTTCCCCTCCAACCTATAAACATCTTGGGATTGGAATCCTCTTTTCCTGTTGAGAACCTTAGCTTGCTTTCTAATTCCTTAGAATCACTGGGATGTTGTGATATATATCAACAGTACAAATAAATTAAGTGAATAAAAAGCTTTTTTTTAATGTAAAAATGTGGAAACTTTTCTGTTAGGGTTAGGTTATAGTGTTTCTAACTACCTGTATATAAAAACAATAGAAGTCTATAGAGTGTCCCCTTTTAAAGTGTGTGTGGTATTTAATTTCTTTCATAATCATTCATGACTATGTTTCAGAAACAATGGGGCAATGAAAAACCGACATTAAATCTTAAAGTCAATATTCCTAGTATGTTGTTCACATGACTAAAAAGGATCTGCTGTGTGAAGTGAATGGTGGTAATGCAACATGATGTAACCTGTCATTAATTTAGCATTATGTTGTATATCTGACAGACATAGTAACAACTAGTTAATATGCAGTATATATACTACACTCACAGCTGAGGCTGCTAAAATTCATATCTGCAATATTACACCAGACTACTTACCAAATGTGTCTCACTCTCCTATATAATCCATAAAGAAAAGCGAATTCCTGAAATGCGTCCAGAGCAAACTTCCTCATAAAAATAAAAACATTAGAGTGGTGTGGTGTAACTCTCACAGCGCACATGAACACATCCGTGTACGAACAGTTATACAGGCATCCATATTAATACATTTCTTTAAAATGACAGCAACAGATCGCCACATTCCAACGCGAACTTCATGTCCGTACGGATCTGATCAGACGTTACTTTCGTCTTTTCTCTTTTGTTGTCCTCTCCGGTAAATCCACGCGCATCTCCAGCTCTTTGTTTTCCTGCTCGTGAGCGTGTATGTAAGAACAGCCGGACAGGGACAGTGTGATTAGTGCACACCCCTCCTCCCATTCCACCCCATCCCATCCCATTCTTGCCTGCACACCCTCCTTTAGCTGCCACCCAGCGGAGACATTCTGTGTGTGTGTGTGTGTGTGTGTGGATCAGGTTTATAGGAATCAAGCACGGTAAAATGTGAAATCATCTACTATTTACGAAATGCCTGTTTATCTACTATGAGCAAGACGGTTTAATAAACATACAAAATAATATACAGGGAATATAGAATATACTAGCTATACTGTCAGGATATAATTGCTGAAAAATATCGGTCATAAAGAGGCATGTCTTTAGTGCCTTAAAAATTTCATAAGCTGTATTTTGTCTTTTTTATTAGGTTATAGCTTAAGTTTTAATAACTATGGTAATTGATATGTAGAAGACAAAACGTCTTGAACAACAGACTTTTGAAAGGCTTTTATTTTGAAAAGCAGGTGGAGAGTCTCAGAGGAGTACCACAGCAAACCCCGAATGTTTTTTTTACAGTCCCTGCAAATCCGAAATTATTTGTGCCCAAAATCAACTACATTTATATTGTTTTCTTCCACAGTCGAATCACATTTTTTTTTCTGCACCAGAGGAATGAGGAGATTAAAAAATCCCATCTTCTACTAAGGATAGAAGATTTACTTTTAGTCTTTTCAAATTATTATTATTAGTAGTAGTAGTAGTAGTAGTAGTAGTATTACTATTAGTATTATTTTACTCATTCCACTGTGATAAACCAAAAAATAGCATAGCAAAGCAAAAGCCAAAAATGTAGTGATGGACGCAAAACTGAAATAATATTACTTAGAATGTACTTTAAAGTAAAGGAAAGAGACAAATACATCTAAAGTAAATTGTAAAATACCCAATATAATCATATTATTTGCACATCTACCAATATTTTACAATTCAGCAATAGTTTTTTTAATGAAATAATTATCTGTTTCCTTGAATTTAACATTGATTACCACATAAAAAAACACTAACGAATAAATAAACATACATAAACATCATAAAACATAAAAGGAATATCTCTGAATCATATTAATGATACTTCACGAATCAAAGATTCGATTCACTTGGAGAGTCGATTCTCAGCAGCAGTGTTTACTGTCAGCAGACCAGCGGCTAGGCTTTTTCATCTGATAAGGTGATCAGTTGCTTTTGTTTCCGTAGAGGTGCTACTTATCGCTCCATTTTGTTGACTGAATGAGCATATCCGCGTTTTCTGCAATCAGATTATCGTATTTAAAGCAGAGATAGACACTAGCTCTGTAGCTAACGAGCTGTTACATGTAGCAGATTAGCTGGCCAGCTAAACTCAAATATCCTGAATATTCTGCAGGCTAGAACATTTAATACTAAGACTGTTACCACGATATAAAATGCATCTGTTCCTCACTTTGATATTCAAGGTCTTAACAGCTGTTTTAACTGCCAGTTGCGCTGTTATATCTCAAGCAGTGTTGTTAGCCTGCTCCAGTATTTGTTTACACAGATCTGCTGCTCTGCACTGAGCTTGCAGATGATATGGATCCAGATAGTGCAAGATATATGGATTTTATATAGTATGCAAATAGACAGGAGAGCGCGACAATTGCTTATATTGTTGTCTGTTTTAATATTGAACATGCAGGTTGTGTTAAAATATATTTGCAAGTGGCTTGCATAGGTTTCTTAAGACCTAAAAGCTGTGAAAAGCTTTGTATATAAGGCATTTTTCCCTACACACTTATTATCACCGCAAGAGCAGACAAAGTAACACTCATCAATATTAGAAACTAACGACAAGCCTATTAGCCCGTATTTGTTATATTACATGTATTATTCTACTACATGGGCAATTTGCTCTCTCAATGAGTGTTAGATGAATATGTGTAAAATGTGTCAATCCCATGTGTAAATACAATGTGTGTGTGTATTTTTGCCATCACTACAGTAAGCACAAACACTCACATGCCAATTAGATACCTAGTCACCTGAGAGTGAAGTGGAGGCTATCCTTAGCACCACATCTAGCTATTGCCTCCCACAGGACAGACCACTGTGACTCGGCCCCCCTCCTCGGTCAACCTCAGAGGGCCTTGCCACGAGATGCTGTTTTTTTTTATGCTGTGTATGTAATCACAAGGCTGGTTACAATCTCTCTTTGTTAACCTCACCCACACAGGGCTGAACAAACAGACTGACACTGAAGAGCTCTCAGTAGCATCCACCTGGACGGACTTTCTGGTTTTCGACCCTTTGCAAGTGGGTAAATATTTCTGGCTTTGGCATGATTGTGATATTAAAGCGTATATGAAAAATGAGAATGTTGCATGCACTTACAGAATGTAATCCGACTTGTTTTTAATGCACGTGTGCAGTGCATAAGTTGCGGTGAAGTTTTCTGAAAATGTGACTTTATGTGCAAAATATATACATCATTTTCATCGTCACATCTTTCTTCTTAACAATTCCACTTGTTTAGACCAGATGTTTTTAATCTGGGGTTCGGGGACCCCCAGGGGGCTCCAAAGGACTGCTAGGGGGTCCATGGAAAAGTTTAGAGGAAAATAATATAAAAAATTTAAAAATAAGATTAAAATGAAAAATGTGTTTAAAATAAATAATGGATTAAAATAAGTAAACAAGTGATTAAATGAATAAAAAAAAACCATTCAATTAAAATAATTAAATAAATATTACATTAACAATAAAGTACTATAAGAAGTTAAAAATGTGTAATAATGTAATTTTTACACATTGTAATGTTGTAATTTACCTAATTGTTTTTAAACAATATGTTAGACATATTTATTATATTAATTTTTCAATATATAAATTGGGTCGTTATACAAGAATGCCTTTTAAATTTTAGGATAGGGTCCCTCAGACAAGTACAATCATATTTGGGTGTCTGTGGCATCTAAAAGATTGAAAACACTGTTTTAACAGTTATCGTTTTTAACGACGATCAATAATTGTTACATTAGTCGAGCTCACACAAGGTTTTTCATCAGTTTTCACAGCTGCAGCGTCTTTAATTGGAGAGCTCAGGTGGAGAAAGATGCTGTTGGGCTCAGGGACATGCCAGTGTGTGTCGGGGCCCTGCTGGGCTGCTGAAACCGCTGAGAATAGACCTCAGCAGCATGCACTTTATCACTCAAATAACAGTAGTCCATTACTGCTATGCTCTTTTAGTTAGTTTTGTTGAAGGCTGTGTGTTTGGGCTAGATATTCTCTGCTGTTATATTGTTGTTGTTTTTTTGCTATTTTCTCTCCACATGTCCCTCCTCTTCCTCCTGGTCTCTGCAGGATAGCGGATCAGGTCTTGAAACATGAGCTCTGTGGCAGTGTTGACTCAGGAGAGTTTTGCGGAGCACCGCAGTGGCTTGAAGGATGTTGAGATCACAGGTATGACGACTGTGGCAAAATTAGGGGTGAAACTATTCATCTACAAAAAGACACAATTCGCCAACGTTTAGTCCTTTTTTTTTTTTGTACAACAGTTCATCTCATGTCTAATGGCAGGAATCAATAATGAATGTAACAGTGAATTAAAAGATGCAACTACATTAGTATATTTCATAAGTAGCGACAAAGATAATATACTAATGATTTGTTACTGGAAAGCTAGTATTTCAAAAGCTAGTATTAAGGCCCGTTCACACCAAGAACGATAACTATAAAGATAACTATATTAGCATCCACACCAGTGGATGGTAACATCTGTTTATTCTAAGTGCAAACTCATTATGGCAGGATTGATTCTATTTGGATGTCAATGTTTTTATCGTTCATCAGGTGGGGAAAAAAAACATTCTGAAAGTGATTCCAACGATATCTTTTCTCTGTGCCTTTGTCGTTAAAGCTTTGATGTGGACTCTGCTATTCTTTAATATTGAGAATGGTTTTTAGAACTTTCTCTTTATTGTTATTTTTATAGTTTTTGTCCTTGGTGTGAACAAGCCTTTAGACACATCTCTTTGTTTTTGAACACATCTCTTGTGTGTGATGCTGAACACTCATGCTGTTTACTAGTTGTCAGTGTGATACAATGATCTTTGACAGTGACAGCAGAGCTGTTCTTATCTGAATCATACTGTGTGTGTGTGTGTGTGTGTGTGTGTGTGTGTGTGTGTGTGTGTGTGTGTGTGTGTGTGTGTGTGTGTGTGTGTACTTGTTTTTTCTATCCTGGTGGGGACTTAGACCTGAATACACACAGCCTCATGGGGACTTGTGTCACGGTGGGGACCTAAATTGAGGTCCCCACGGGTAAACAAGCTTATAAATCATACACAATGAAGTTTTTTGAAAATGTAAAAATGCAGAAAATTTTCCTGTAAGGGGTAGGTTTAGGTGTAGGGTTGGTGTAGGACGATAGAAAATACGGTCTGTACAGCAGAACAACATTACGCCTATGAGAGTCCCCACAAGGATAGCAGAACAAGTGTGAGTGTGTGTGTGTGTGTGTTTGAAGCATTCTGCTGAAGCATATGTCTTCATGCAGAATTATGGTAATTAGTGTCTCTTTGAAAAAGAAATATTGGGAATTAAAATATAATGTAATGTAATGTAATATAATATAATATAATATGGTCACACTTTATTTTAGGTCCAATTCTCGCTATTAACAAACCATTAACTACAACTTTTGCCTCAGTAAACTCCTAGTTTGCTGCTTATTAATAGTAAGTAAGCTAGTTGTTAAGTTTAGGTATTGGGCAGGATTAGGGATGTAGAATATGGTCATGCAGAATATGTGCTTTATAAAGGGATAGTTCACCCAAAAATGAAAATTCTGTCATCATTTAGTCATCATTTAATCACCCTCAAGTAGTTCCAAACCTGAATGAATTTCTTTGTTCTGCCGAACACAAAGGAAGATATTTTGAAGAAAGTTTGTAACCAGGCTGTTTTGGGGCACCATTGACTTCCGTAGTAGGGAAAAAAAATACTGTGGAAGTCAATGGTGCCCCAGAACTGCTCTGTTTCCCACATTCTTCAGAATATCTTCCTTTGTGTTCAACAGAACAAAGACATTCATACAGGTTTGGAACTACCTGAGGGTGAGTAAATGATGACAGAATTTTCATTTTTGGGTGAACTATCCCTTAAGTGCTAATAAACAGCCAATATGTTAACATGCTAATAAGCAACTAGTTAAGAGTGAGAATTGGTCCCTATACTAAAGTGTTATCTATAATATAATATAATATAATATAATAATTATTTCCATCTAAAATTTTCAATCTCAAATTAAAATAATTAATGTACTACTGTTGGTCAAGTAAACTGAACAATTAAGATTTACAAAAAAATTAAAAAAAATGTGTCAGTATTTTCAATTGTTTATGCAGTTGGTATTTCTTCTTCTGGTTGACACTGGTTGATTGTCTTTATAAAGTATCATACTGTTATTATCAAAATAATTCAAAGAAAATTTGTTGTGTACATTATATAAGTCCTTTTCTTATTGTCTGTGATTAGGTAGTGTGCCAGAAGATGAAGCATATATACCCACCTATCTGGAGGCCTTTCCACCTTTACCGGACAAGGGCACTCCAGGTGACAAGACAGGTGAGCCCGCAGGTGCCTGGAGCAAAATCCGACCCATCAAAGCTTCTGTCATCACTCAGGTAACATATATAATCATCTACAGAAGTTTTGTAGAGTCTGAGTACAGTCTGTATCTTTTCAGTGTTATTGAGGGACTGCCACGCTTCTCTTTGCACCTTCAGGTCTTCCATGTCCCTTTGGAGGAGCGGCGGTATAAAGACAACAGTCAGTTTGGTGAGGGTGAGGAGGCGAAAGTGTGCCTGGATATCATGCAGAAGACCGGGGCACATATTGAACTCTCTCTTGCCAAGGACCAAGGCCTCTCCATAATGGTGACTGGAAAGCTGGATTCAGTCATGAAAGCAAGGAAGGAGATTGTGGCCCGACTGCAGACTCAGGTGCTTGTATGAGTCTTGCATTTCTTATTCGATTCGTTTTACTCTGTGTTAAAGCTGTATTTTAATGCTGAACCTCTCAGGCCTCAGCGACTGTGCTTATTCCGAAAGAACATCATCGATTTGTGATCGGAAAGAATGGGGAGAAGTTGCAGGAGCTGGAGCTGAAAACAGCCACCAAGATCGCCATCCCCCGCTCTGACGATCCCAACGCCAACATCCGCATCACCGGCACCAAGGAGGGCATTGAGAAAGCTCGTCATGAAATCCAGCTCATCTCCGCTGAGCAGGTAACCATTGAAGATAGATGGAATGAGGTTTTGTGTTTCATTTGTAGTTCAGTCTTATTATGAATTCACTGTTTGCTTTAGGATAAGCGTGCCGTGGAACGTTTGTCTTTTGAGAAGGCTTTTCATCCATTCATCGCTGGTGCATATAATCGACTCATTCAAGAGCTTAGTCAAGAGACCGGAGCTCGTATTAGCATCCCGCCACCCAGTGTACCCAAAGATGAGATTGTCATTACCGGCGAGAAGGAGGCAGTTGCAATGGCGATTGCCCGCATCCGGGCCATCTATGAAGAGAAGGTGAGAATCGGATGAATGTTTGGAGAATGTTTTTTTTTTCTTAAGAAATGAATATATTCAGCAAGGACACATTAAATTGATCAAAAGTGACAACTAAGATATTTATAATGTTGCAAAAAAAAAAATTTCAAATAAATGCTGATAAAAGTTTCATTTCATTAAAGAATCCTGTTTGATATATACCATTTCCACAAAAATATTAAGCAACACAATATAGGAAACAGTTATTTCACAATATTACTGTTTTACTGTATGTTTGATTAAATAAATGCAAATTTTGTGAGTATTTCAAAAACATGCATCTCGTGACATTTCCTGACCTTCTTCTTGATTTGCACAAGCAGAAACGAAAAACAACCACAATCTCAGTAGAGGTGAAGAAGTCACAGCATAAGTACATAGTAGGCCCCAAAGGCAACACCCTGCAGGAGATCCTAGAGAACACAGGGGTGTCTGTGGAGATGCCCCCTCTGGACTCCGCATCTGAGACCATCATCCTCAGAGGAGAACCAGATAAGCTGGGTCCGGCTCTCACACAGGTGTATGCCAAGGTCAGTTTTTTTTGCCATTTTTTGGTCTAATTTTCAACAGAATGCATGCAAAAGGCAGCTCTTCACATGCCACTTATATGTTTTGAAGGCTAAAAGTGTGATAGTGGTGGAGGTGATTGCTCCAGCTTGGCTCCATCGTTTCATCATTGGCAAGAAAGGACAAAACATCGGTCGCATTACTCAGCAGCTGCCTAAGGTATAGTAAATTGAAATGAGAAGTCTGTTAGGAGATATTCATTTTAAAATATAGCAAGTCAAATGTTTTTTGTAACTGCAAAAAAAAAAAGTGCTGGATTATTACATTGGCTTTTGGATTATTTCAGAAAATAATCTCTGTGACCAACAAAAGTTTATGATTCCTAAATGTTGTGTCTATCAAGATAATCTTCATAGACTTTACAAAGATATTTTTGATGAACTCTAAGAGCTTTCTGACCCTGCATAGACAGCAACGCAACTGACACGTTCAAGGCCCAGAAAGGTAGTAGGGACATCATTAAAATAGTCCATGTGACATCAGTGTTTCAACCTTAATTTTATGAAGTTACGAGAATACTTTTTGTGCTCAAAGAAAACAAAAAATAACAACTTTATTCAATGATTTCTTCTCTTGGTAGTTCCATTGCTGTCTATGCAGAGTCAGAAGGCTTTCTGATTTCATCAAAAATCTCTTAATTTGTGTTCTGAAGATGAACGAAGGTCTAACAGGTTTGGAACGTCATGAGGGTGAATAATTAATGATAGAATTTTCATTTTTGGGTGAACAGTCCCTTTAAAGCCTAAACACAATTGCCAAATGTAAAAAGCTAAAGTAAATTGAAAATAACTTGTGTTAACCACATTTCAGGCATTTATCTGGCTGTTTGTCATCATCAGGTGCATATAGAGTTTACTGATGGAGAGGAACGTATCAGTCTGGAGGGACCGACGGAGGAGGTAGAACAAGCCCAGGCTCAGATACAGGAAATCATCAAAGACCTGGTAAGAGAGCCCTCAAATCAGGATTTTTGCTGTTGTTGTTAAAATGAAAATAGAAATGTGTCAAAAGAACGGAACGAAAAATGGGGATTTTGGTTGCTAAAAATGGTTGCTTCATATCTTATAACTGTAAGATTTCCGTTATGGTTTGTTCTTCAGGTTTCTGCATTTGCGGAATATAAATAGTTTAGGTATAGTCCTCAAGTGTTTTATTTTCCTCCCTCCAGATGACAAGAATGGACTATGCAGAGATTAACATTGACCAGCGTTTCCACAGACATCTCATTGGCAAAAACGGGGCCAACAGTAAGTTTAAACCCTTTCTGTGTGTTCAATATGAAACTTTAGTCTCATTTGAGATGCCTGGATAGAAACAGAGCTCATAGCATTGACAGAAAAGTAATGTTTGAATAGTCAAATAATTGTGGTTTTACACATTATGTGATTACAAGCAGTGCTCAATGACAATATGCAACAGTCGCAAATGTACATCTCCCTCTTTATTTAAATATAATATTTCATGTGTTGTTATTACCACAGAACCTGAGAAAAATTAATGACTGTGTTGTACACTGAATCTGATTATGTGACCTTTGAGTTATCCAAAATATATTTGTTACAGTAAAGTTGATTTGATCAATGAAAAGAGCAGATGAATGAATAATTTGGTGCTTTTCCCAGTAAACCGGATAAAGGAGCAGTATAAGGTATCAGTGAGGATTCCTCAGGACTCGGACCGCTGTGGGCTGGTTCGTATTGAGGGCGATCCTCAGGGAGTACAGCTTGCTCGCAAGGAACTGATGGACATGGCCCAGCGTATGGTGAGACATTCTGTATGGAAAGCACAAGAGCACTCTGCGTATGACATTATGAACCTATCTTGCACATTTGCTTGCTTGATTTAAGATTTGTCATTTTCTGGCATCTTTAGGAAAATGAACGCACGAAAGACCTGATAATAGAGCAGAAGTTTCACCGCACTATCATTGGGCAGAAAGGAGAGAAGATCAAAGAAGTACGGGACAAGTTCCCTGAGGTGCTCACAACTTCATTTTGTAAAATGCAGCAACATCTATGTTCTGCTGCTCATTTTTTATAGCATTACATGAGAGAGGATTTCACACAGATGGTTTCATTTTCGCAGGTCATTATCATCTTTCCAGACCAGCAACAGAAAAGTGACATAGTACAGCTCAGGGGGCCTAAAAATGAAGTGGAGAAATGTGCAAAGTTTCTGCAGAAACTCATCGCTGAGCTGGTACAAGAGGAACTTCCTCTAGCTTCTTTCCTGCTCTCAAATAACATTTGCTTTGTGACTAATACAAGGTCACAGAAAGAGAAGCTATTATGTTCTCATGAAATTATCATACTCAGCCTACCGATGACAATTTCCTGCAGTGCTATTGTAGTTAAGGCACTTTTTGTTTTAAAGTCAAATCATCTGTTGTACAGCTGAGAAGTTAACTCTTTGAATAACATTGAGGTTTTTTATATTATATTTTTAATTCTATGTTCATGCTATTAGGTTGAGAGCAGCTTCTCAATTTCCGTACCCATCCACAAGCAGTTCCACAAAAACATCATTGGCAAAGGAGGTGCCAACATCAAAAAGGTGAGGACACAAAGTCAGCTATTTTTTTTTTAATTTGAATTTTTTTTTTTTTTAAGTTTTTTAATTTTCAGTTTTTCATCTAGTATTTTATATTAGGGCTGTCAAAATTAATGTTTAATTGCACTTTTTTTTTGTCATTTTAACGTGTTAAAAATATTTAACAATTAACACAGCATCCATTTTTTCCAGGCATCCTTTGGCTAGCGTTACAGTAGATTATATGAACAAAGATGAAAAGATCCAAAAGAAAACTTAATTCGGTTTTATCTGTGAAGCAGCTTTCTGTGAACGCAGGCATCTGATACATGTGCATAGAAATGTTAAAAAGTCCTAAATGACCGTAAAGAACTGGAAGAAAATTGGATGTCAAATCCGTGTCATGTGCATCAATTTTAAAGAGACAGTACTGCTTTTAAAGTGAAACCTGCTGCAGTCTGTGTCATTCAAGTAAATTATAGAACAAAAGAAAAAGAGAAATCACTCACTGCTCTGCTCGCTAATTAACTTTTGTTGCTTGAATAACGATTAGTCTATATTCAATAGTCATTGCATATATAATTTATACTTTATATGTAGATTGTTTTAAGTTTACTTAAAAAAGACTATTAAATGTTAAAAATAATGGATTATAATTAATGTTGAATGGCTATAATTAATGGCTAAAATTGAGAGAAAAATGCATTTAATAGAGACATTAGTAGCTGTATTGGTATCAATGATACTAGCCTCCATTAATAATAGGCAACTTAGTAAATAGATGCCATTAAACACATTAAAAATATACCATCTTTATGCTATTTCTACATTAATTTGGAGATTCAGTGTGAAATTGTGACAGTATAGATATATTGTAGAGGTATATTATATTAATATGCAATTAATCATGATTAATTACAGGAAAATGTGCAATAAATTAGTTATTTTTAAAATCGATTGACAGCACTAATTTATACATTATTGTAGTTCAGCTTTGTTTCAAATACTGAACATTTTGGTTTTAGTTAACAATAAAAACACTAGTTCATAGTGAGAAAAAAGGACTATAAAAGCACTGAGAGTATTGGTTTAATATTAAAATATTAAAAAATAACATTCAGCATCTGAATAAATAATAACAATTTCCATTTTTTGGGATGAACAGCTCTTTAAATATTGTGCTAATGTTGTTTTTTTGTTGCTGTGTATATCTGTTTAGATACGTGAGGAGACCAACACCAAGATTGATCTCCCAACGGAGAACAGCAACTCTGAGATGATTGTAATAACTGGCAAGAAGAGCAGCTGTGAAGCCGCACGAGATCGGATTCTCGCCATTCAGAAAGAGCTGGTGAGAGAAATAGGAAGCTCGAAAATGTATTATGGGTGTAATTCTTAGTTTTTCTTCTCTTACACAATGTCGCTTGATCTTTCAATTCTCCCAGCTCAACCTGAAGGAGGCTGAGGTTTCCATCCCAGCCAAGCTGCACAACTCACTGATCGGATCCAAGGGAAGTCTGGTGCGCTCTGTGATGGAAGAGTGTGGGGGTGTTCACATCCACTTCCCTGCTGAGGGCTCAGGGTTGGACAAGGTCACTATCCGAGGTCCTGCAGAGGAGGTGGAGAGAGCCAGGAGACAACTGCTGCAGTTGGCGGAGGAGAAAGTGAGTAATGAAATGAAGATTTAAAGCAGATAAGCAAAAAAGACAGCAGTGCAGAAAACACTGTTATAATTTTCATGCAGTTTTGAGTCATTCAGTCTATGTGAAAAATTTGTTTTATTGTCCCACCAGCAAGTCAATAACTTCTCAGTGGAGCTTCAAGCCAAGCCAGAGTACCACAAGTTCCTGATAGGCAGAGGAGGAGCTAATATCCGACGAGTACGGGATCGAACCGGAGCACGAATCATCTTCCCATCACCAGATGAGCCAGAACAGGAGCACATTACCATCATGGGTAAAGAGGAGGCTGTATGGCTTGCCCAGAAAGAACTGGAGACCCTCATTAAAAATCTGGTATGACAGAAGAGAAAGTAAAACATTTGAGTTAGTGTTTCTTTGAGTGCACTTCCTGCATTTCATCTGTCCTTTCTTTTCAGGATGACGTGATAGAGGACAGTATGGTCGTGGACTCCCGGCATCACCGTTACTTCGTCTGTCGGAGAGGGCAGGTGTTGAGAGAGTTGGCCGAGGAGTATGGCGGTGTAGCTGTTAGCTTCCCTCGCACAGGCACAAACAGTGACAGCGTCACTCTCAAAGGACCCAGAGAGTGTGTTGACGCTGCTAAGAAACGCATTCTGGAGATTGTTCGAGATCTTGTGAGTTACATATTCAAACCATATTGCATGTAAATGCAATGACTTTTCTGCCAAGAAAAGTATATATATAGTCAAACCAAAATTTATTCAGACAACTTCAACATTTCTCACATTATGACAGTTTATTCAACATAATTTAGAAAATGGTAATAAAATATCACAAGAACTCAAGAGTTAAACTGTGTCAGAACAAATTCATTTTGATAATCACAAATGAATTACAGTCAAAGCAAAATTTATTCAGACACCCTCAAAAATTCTCACTTTATCACAGTTTATCTGCTATAGTTTAGAAAATGGTAATAAAATATGACAACTCAAGAGTTAAACTGTGTCAGAACAAATTCATCTTGATAATGTCAGATAAAGGTATGTAACAAAACACGGTCAGGTCAAAGTGTCCAATCAAATTTTTGGTCCCAAATTTTTATCAATAGTACTGGTAGTCCACTGTATGAAGAATTTTTGGGTATAATATGTCACAGTTTACTTTATTTTTCACTTGCATAAATTAACTATAATGTACGACAGCGTTTTAGCGCCACGTTAAAAAATAAAAAAATCTAAAATTACGAGATTAAAGTCGTAATATTTCGAGAATAAAGTCGAAATGTTTCGAGATTAAAGTCGAAATGTTACGAGATTAAAGTCGAAATGTTTCGAGATTAAAGTCGAAATGTTTCGAGATTAAAGTCGAAATGTTTCGAGATTAAAGTCGAAATGTTACGAGATTAAAGTCGAAATGTTACGAGATTAAAGTCGAAATGTTACGAGATTAAAGTCGAAATGTTACGAGAATAAAGTCGAAATGTTACGAGATTAAAGTCGAAATGTTACGAGAATAAAGTCGAAATACTACGAGAATAGAGTCGAAATATTACGAGAATAAAGTCGAAATGTTTCGAGAATTTAAATCGTAGAAATTAAAGTTATAATATTTTGACAGTATAGCCTATATTGCGCGTGCAAACAGCCCGCATTGAGAGCACCGGGAGAAGTGGCCAGGCCACCGGAATTGATCTGAATATTGTTGTGCCCGAGCGGCTGCTTCATCTTACTGGGATGCGAAAGAGTCAATTTTAAGGACTCGCGGAAACAGCTTAATATCAAGAATATGATATTTATTAACAGACTGAACAGGAACAACTGTTTATCTTAACATCAGCTCACACCCAATCGACATTCCTTTGGGGGGGGTGCTGTAGCTCTCTTATTTAACCTCCTTTTTTTTAATACACTACAAATATATGTGGGATTATTAGCAGAAATCATACCATGTGTCATTCTCGTGGGGACAGTATGCTTGGAAATAATATTTCATGTCTTCCATTGCATTCGTTATTTGTAGTGCGCCACCCACCCAATAGCAATAGCTTAAGCTTTGTGCTTTTAGTGCTTTTAATATAAAACAAAGTCTCAGCTTTCAAAATCAGTTTTATAGCGAAACACAAATTATGTGTCTTACAATAATGTGATTTTCAAGCTCTTTAATGTGGCGTGACAGATCGCTGTATTTATGTGAATCAATTCATTAAATTGTGAAAATTCCACCACCTACTCCGCAAAAACATCTGTGGCGTCCAAACTTTCATTCCTCACATAACCTGTTTAATTAAACAGCAATAAAACGATCTAAAGGTTGAAGTGGACTCAAATTTGTTAACATAAGTTATATTGTTGTCTTTTCTGCTGTAAACGTTAAGTGACTATTCACAAACTGTTTTAGTCATGGTATAAAACTGTAAATGAGGACATAATATTTAATGTCTTCCATTCATTATTTGTAGCGCGCCAGCCACCCATAATCGCAACAATTTTGTGCTTTGTTGCTTTTACACATAGCTCAGCTTTCAAATTGTCAGTTTTATAACGAAATACAAATTATAAATGTGTTTTTGCTCTTTATTTCATGTTTATAGCAAGATATAAAAGTGAAGGAACATCATAATGCATGAAAATAAAAACAGTTTAGCCTAGTTTATAATGAAAATAATGTTTCGTAGTTCGTTATTGTAATCGGAAAACTGATTGACTCACATGCCGCATTATTGCAATATAGCCTACATATTGTTTGTATTTCGCTATAAAACTGACATATTTTGAAAGCTGAGGCTTTGGAATATCCCGGTGCTCCCAATCCGTGCCATTTGCACGCGCAAAAGGCTAGAATAGCCTATCTCAAAATATTATAACTATAATCTTTATTCTCGAAACATTTCGACTTTATTCTCGTAACATTTCAACTTTATTCTCGTAACATTTCGACTTTAATCTCGTAACATTTCGACTTTAATCTCGTAATATTTCGACTTTAATCTCGTAACATTTCGACTTTATTCTCGTAGTATTTCGACTTTAATCTCGTAACATTTCGACTTTAATCTCGTAATATTTCGACTTTAATCTCGTAACATTTCGACTTTAATCTCGTAACATTTCGACTTTATTCTCGTAGTATTTCGACTTTATTCTCGAAATATTACGACTTTAATCTCGTAATTTTAGATTTTTTTTTTTTTTTAAGGTGGCACTAAAACGCCGTCGTAATAATGTCCTGCACCCACTAGTAAAAAAATATCAAAAATTATATCTGGTGTCTGAATAATTTTTAATTTGACTGTGTGTGTGAGTGTGTGTGTGTGTATATATATATATATATATATATGTATGTGTGTGTGTGTGTGTGTGTATATATATATATATATATATATATATATATATATATATATACACACACACACATTAGGGATGTTCATTTTAACCGTTAACCGACCGATAAGATTTTTGACCGATTAATACAATCAGTTAAATGGTTTAAAGTCACTTATTTATTTTTTTTTTTCAGTAATTTATCAATATTTTAAAAGGTTTGCTGCATGGTTAAAATAAGCTACGCGGATAAAAAAAATACTTTTTTAGAGAGAGAGAGAAAAAACATAAGTCGCCTATAAGTCGCATTTTATTATTTCATTCAGAAATAGACCGACGCGAATTACAAACATTATAATAAACACTGTAAACATAGCTAGGCTATTTTAGTTCCCCTCACTCCACAACAAATCCTTTCAATTAACAGTAGGCTATTTAGAAAAGAACAAGAATTAAAAATGTAAGAAGCTATCTATATAAACGACAAACCAAAACAAATTCATTTTGGCTAAAACGAAACTGAAACCAATGTTTGGTCTCTTGTTCGACACAGAATCAAATGTTTCCGTATTCACAGTGTATTTGAATGGCAAAATATAATTTACCTTTTATGTAGGCCTACTTCACTCGCGTTCCAATATCTACATAAAACAAAATGTTTTGCATAACTTCATGGCGGTACAATGATAATGCTTAACGGCACAGATTTTACTACAAATTTAAACTGAGCAGTGTGTTTTTTTTTCAGTATGTTTGACTGATTGTTTTTTATAATGATAATGAACAGGCTGCATTGTCAAGGTAGAATGCTTAACTGTGTACGCACATGCGGTGGTGGAGCAATCACTTGATTATTTTTTTTCCCCTTCTAACAGTGGAAGCAACTACTCCTTTTAGTCATGAAGATAATCGGAATTGTGAAAGGTTTGCTTTTATTTGTGTACATTCACAGTAAAAACAAATCTTTGCGCTTTTGTAAAATAAGCCTAAAAAATAGGACGCTGCTTTCTGCCTTCTGGTTTCCTTTCGCGCAGCACAAAAATAGTGATGAGTTTTTGGCTCAAGGTCTGCATTTACAGTCACACCAGAGGTGTTAAACTGGGAATAGGACTTGGTTTTATGCAGACCAGTCAAGTTCTTCCACACTGACTGAATCAATAATTTTGTTTTTGAACCTTGCCTTATACACAGAGGCATTGTCATGTTAGAATAGAAAAGGGTCCTTTCCAAACTTTTGCTATAAAATTAGAAGCACACAATTCCCTAGAATATATGCTTAAACATTAAGATTTGTACTCATGGAAATTACTAAAGTAGTCAAACATGTTCATTAGAAGGGGGCGATCCAATATATATATATATATGCTGTATTGACTATATATATATATATATATACTGTATATGTGTCAATATCTATGTGTCATCAGGAGTCACAGGTGAATGTGGAGGTGTTAATTCCTCAGCGGTACCACAGAGCCATCATGGGACCCAAAGGCTGCAAAATACAACAAATTACACGGGAACATGAAGTTATGATCAAATTTCCAGACAGAGATGAGTCTGCAGGTCTCTTCTTTACACTCTCAAATTAGTTCAGACATTATTTCATTCTATTTATTGATGACAAGAATATTTACGTGCTGTATTCTTTGTTGTATTTGTGGCTGGCAGCTCAGGAAGCTGCATCTCAAGAGAACGGGGATACGGACCTCATCCCTCGGAAGTGCGATATCATCACTGTGACGGGTCGGGCTGAAAAGTGCGAGCTGGCTCGTGCAGCTTTACTTGTGAGGAATTCTGGAAATTCTAGCTGTCTCTTTTATCCTGTGGTTGGATTGGTTTTCATTCTCTTTATCCTATTTTTCCTTCCTTTTTGCATTCTAGGCCTTAGTTCCTGTGACGATTGATGTTGAGGTTTCCTATGACCTTCATCGTTACATTATAGGACAGAAAGGAGCTGGAATAAGGAAAATGATGGAGGACTATGAGGTAGAGACATGCTGAATTGTACTTTTTACTACCATTCAAAAGTTTGGGGTCAATATGATTGTGTTTTTGAAAGAAGTTTCTTATTCTCATCAAGTCTGCATTTATTTGACCAAAAATACAGGGAAGACACTAATATGTGACCCTGGAGCACAAAACCAGTCATAAGTAGCATGGGTATATTTGTAGCAAAAGCCAAAAATACATTGTATGGGTCAAAATGATCGATTTTTCTTTTATGCCAAAAATCATTAGGATATTAAGTAAAGATCATGTTCCATGAAGACATTTTGTAAATTTCCTACCATAAATATATCAAAGCTTTTTTTTTTTTTTTTTTTGATCAAGAACTTCATTTGGACAAATTTAAAGGCAATTTTCTCAGTATTTCGATTTTTTTGCGCCCTCAGATTCCAGATTTTCAAATAGTTATATCTCTGATATAAATATTGTCCTATCCTAACAAACCATACATCAATGGAAAGCTTATTTATTCAGCTAAATTAAAAAAAATTGACCCTTATGACTGGTTTTGTGGTCCTGGGTCACATATTGTCAAATATTATTACAGTTTGAAATAACTGTTCTCTATTTTTAATATATATCAAAATATCATTTATTCCTGTCATTTTCAGCAGCTGTTACTTCAGTTTTCAGTGTCACATGATCCTTCAGCTGATTGGTACTCAAGAATCATTTCATATTATTATCAAAGTTGAAAACAGTTGTGCTGCTTAAAATTCTATGATACCTTTTTTGAAGATTCTTTGATGAATAGACAGCATTTATTTGAGGAGTAGTATTTTGTAATATTATAAATGTTTTTACCTTCACTTTTGATCAATTTAATGCTTCCTTGCTGGATAAAAGTAGTAATTTCTTTAAAAAACTAAAAAAATCTTACTGACCCCAAAGTTTTGAATGGTGGTGTAGGCATAAACCATCCAACTTTAATGGAACGAAGTGAACAAAATCTTGTTAAAGGGATAGTACAGCCAAAAATGAAAATCCTGTCTTCGATTACATCACCCCCATTTTATTTACTCTTGTAGATCACAAAAGAATATGTTTAGCATAATGTCCAAGCTGCTCTTTTTCCATACAGCAACAGTTGACCACGGTCTGTCAAACAAATTGCATCTCCCTTTGCGTTTAATGGAAGAAATTCAAAGTGATGAGTGAATGTTAATGTGTCTGGTTGTACTGTGCTGTACAGGTCAACATTTGGGTTCCTCAGCCTGAGCAACAGTCAGATATCCTAAAGATCACAGGACAGGTGGCCAGTGTGGAGCGTGCCAAACAGGGACTGCTGGAGAGAGTCAAGGAGCTGCAGGCAGAACAGGAAGATCGGGTACAACCTCTGCTCAACACCGCTCTGCTGAAATTTACTTCCTGAAATAGGATATATTCTTCTTTTTTGTCTGTTTGTAGGCCTTACGGAGCTATAAAGTGACGCTCTCAGTAGACCCCAAATATCACCCCAAAATTATAGGCCGCAAAGGAGCCGTCATCTCTCAAATACGCAAAGACCACGATGTCAACGTGCAGTTCCCTGACAAGGGTGATGAGCAGCAGGTATGAAAGCAGATTGTTTTCGAAAGGACACTTCCTCATTCTTTAACCCAGACTGGTTTAAAAAAGCTCATAGCATTCATACCTTTCATACCTGTCACTGTGTTTCTGTCTCTTTACCTGTCAATCTTTTTCACGCGACTCTGTCTCCCTCTAGGACGTAATCGTGATCTCGGGTTATGAGAGGAATGCTAACGAGGCCAGGGCGGCTATAGAGCAGCTGGTGGCAGCACTGCAGGATATGGTGAGTGAGGACATCCGGCTGGACCGGCGGGTCCATGCACGCATCATCGGAGCACGCGGCAAAGCCATTCGGAAACTCATGGAGGAGTTCAAAGTAAGAATAATTTGCATATTTGCCAATAGTAACAAAACTATATAACATCTGAATTAGTAATATTATTTAACATATAATAATAATAATAATAATAATCATTATTATTTATTATTTATTATTATTATTATTACACCTATTATTAGAACCTTTGGAGTACAATATTTAACATAATAATAATGATAATGATGATGATCAATAACAATCATTATAATAAATATTATTAACTATTATAATTTTTTATTATTAAAAAATAATTACCATCACCAATATTTAACATCATAATCATAATAATAATGTTAATAAAGACGATGATGATCAATAGCAATCATTATGATAATTATTATTATTTTATTTATTTTTTTAATAATCACCATCACCAATATTTAACATCATAATCATAACAATAATTATATTAATAATTATGATTATCAGTAACAATCATTATGATTATTATTAACTGTTATTATTATTATTATTATTATTAAACATAATTACCATCACCAATATTTAACATCATAACCAAAATAATAATTAATATAATGATGATGATGGTGATGATGATTCAGTAACAATCATTATGATAATTAACTATTATTGTTCAAAAATATTTGCCATCACTAATATTTAACATCATAATCATAATAGTAATATTACTAATGATAATTATGATCAATAATCATCATTTTAATAATAATAATAATAATAATTATTATTATTATTATTCAAAATAATTGCCATCACCAATAATAATAATATTATTAACTACTATTGTTGTAATTTTAAAATTATCATAATTATCATTAATAATTAAAAATTGTATTATTACTGTTACTGTTATATTAAAAACAATTACCATCATCAGGAGTAATAATAATAATAATAATAAATAATTTAGAAAAAAATTATTTAAAACAAAAGTTTTTTCACCAATAGTGGCATAACTATATAACATCTAAAATTTGTACAGTCATAATATTTTTATCATCATAATATTAAAAAGTATAACAACAACAACAACAATAATATTTATAATAACAGTAGTAATATTTATAATAATAATAATAATAATAATACTAATAATACTAATAATTACTGTTATTATTATTATATATTGTTGTTAGTATTATTATTCAAAATTAACTTTGCAATAATAATTAATACTTAGGAAAAAAACATTATTAAAACATTTAGTAATATAAGTATTTAATAATAACAAAAAATACATATTGAAAATTAATAATACAGTCAGATAATAGCCATATCTCATATTTGGTTCATGATATCCTTAATAATTATCTTCTTTATTTCAGGTTGACATACGGTTTCCTCAGCCAGGTTCTGAGGACCCGAGCAAGGTTACTGTAACTGGACTGCCGGAGAATGTTGATAACGCCATTGACCATCTACTTAACCTGGAAGAAGAATATGTAAGTTGTTAATCCACTACAAATGCTTTTTTCTAGACAGATACATTCCATCACTTGTGTTTTCCTTTCTTTTGGATCTTCACTCACTCATCTTCCCTCTTAGATGTTGAGCGTCACAGAGACAGAGACTATGGCAGCTTATATGAAGCCTCCTTCAAAGACGATGGGGACAGGAGGAGGTGACGAGGATAACAAAGCTCTAGCTAAAGGCTTTGTTGTGCGAGATGCCCCTTGGAATGCACAAGGCAACAAGGTTAAAAAGAAAAAGTTTACTACAGTAAAAGCTTAATTTCATGTTGTCACTGTCACAGTGATTTTCTTTTTCTTCTTTTTGCAACATTCAGGCACCAGACATGAGCAGTGCCGAAGAGTTCCCCACGTTCGGATCTGGAATAGCACCGAAACAGACATCTGCATGGGGACCCAAAAAGTGCTGAATGAAACAGATTTGTTCTGACTCCAGATCTCACTTCTCTGGCACTTGAGAACAAGAACATTCCATATTTTTTTGCTCTTGTCTTTCTCCTGGTGCGTTTAGTGCCCTTGGAGGAGTTACTTCTGTCCTCTCCTTCCTTTGCCTGAATAGTTCCTTATCATTGGTGGATAGATGTTCTTCAACACTCCTCAACTGCCCACAGGTGGTCACATGTTAGTTCCTGTTGTCCCAGTCTGAAATTACAGAAACGGAACCTCAAGTAGCAGCTACCATCATTATCCACCTGTTGTTTTCTTGAGTTTGGGGCGACAAATGGCTAGGCATTGAAGAACGAGGCAGATGTTTTTTATTTCTTGGACTATTAATTGCAAGAGAACCCCTAGTTCACTGTGTATGAGTTCTTTTTTTAAGTCTTTGTTGGTTTTTACTGTTCTTTTTATCTCTCTCTTTCTCTGTGTGTGTGTGTGTGTGTGTGTGTGTGTGAGAGAGAGAGAGAGAGTGAGTGTGAGTGTGTGTGTGTGTGTGTGTGTGTGTGTGTGTGTGTGATCCATCTAAATGCACTCGGTTTGCTGAGTTTTCACTGTATACTGTAAAAGACATGAAATCTGGTCAATACTGATCTTTTTTCAAATATTTTTCTGTATTTATTAGTGTATTTATATGTCTGTTATTTATTGATTTTTTCAGTGACTGAATATTCAAACTGGGTGTGGATGGTTTTTTGAAGCATAAAAAGTATTAGGTATTATTTTGCAGTATGCTTGGTTTCTTTTGCTTCAGGAAATTATTTTGTGTGCGTGTAATAGTCATAGCTCAATTTCACAACAAGTGTGTGTGTGTTGTGTGATTTACTTTGAATCTCAAAATTTTGTCATTCAACTTGCTGTTTATATTTGAAGTATTTTTCACTTCATCTTTGTCTTTAACTTCTCAAAAGTGCAGGAAATGAAGAGATGTGAGATTTAATTTCATAGGATTTTCATTTTTAAACCAGAGCATAAATGACAGATTTTCAAGATTTCAAATGAAAAGTCTCTGGAAAATGTTTATTAACAGAAGATTTCAAAGTAAAAGGTTATAATTAAAGCGACTGTATGTAGTTTTGTGTATTTTTGAGACTTTGGAGCCCCCTACAGTTAAGTAAGTGGAATTCACTGTCGTAATTACAATAAGCATTACGCTCTTTGCGCGTAATTTCATACTTGTTTACTAAACTTACGTCAGAAAACAAGACTTTGGGGGAAGCCTGAGAAGGAAACGGAAGACATTCGCCTTATTAGAAGTCAGTGTAGCAGCAGAATGATTTTTCAAGGTAAAAAGAAAAACACTTACAGTTGCTTTAACACGAATGACAAACTCGCACACATGCAGATTGCTGGTTCTCAATTTGCATATATTTACGTAAAGGTGATGGGTGTAATTTTTTAACGTTAAAATCATTGAAGTAACTTCTTAATATACAGAGAGCTGCAAGCAGCCATTCATATGTGGCTCTGTGGCGCTATCAATACATTTCAAAACATTGCTCTGTTTGTTTGAGCATCACAACCAGCCTGTTACAGCAACATTGACTCAACCAATAGCATGAGTTTGAGGGACTTTTTGTTTGGATGACTAATATTAGAGGGGAAAATATTGCATGAAACCTGTTACTTTTTGCAATTCCATGTGGTGACGCAAGTAGCGTAGAAACTACACACTTCACCTTTTAAATTTTGATGTGTTTTGACTGAGGGTCATTTCCTGTCCTGCTAGTTGAGTCTTGTGAGTCACTGTTGTATGTGGTGTACATGGTTGAGTGAAGAACCATCTACAACCAACCGAAGATAGAAACACTATCGGCCTTAAGAAGTTAATGCCATAGGATATTTTTACCAAGATTTGATGACATTGATATGCAACACTGCAATAACATGTCAGTGACAGAACTTTCCTACTCCAAATAAAAAATCCATTCAGATAAAAGGAAGTGTATTTTTGCTGTTCGTTATTCTCAAGTGTAACTGAAATGTCAAGATGTCCACTTAAGATCGAGAATAGCCTATGTTTATGACTAAAGAAAGATACAATATAGATACATCAGTTCAAACATAGACAGCCGTCAATTTGAGCAAAAGTGACAGTAAAGACATTTACAATGTTACAACAAATTCTTTGTTCTTCTGAACTTTCTACTAATTGAAGAATCCTGAAAAAATGTTTCATAGTTTCCACAAAATATTAAGAAGCACAGCTGTTTTCAGAAGTGATAAGAAGAAATGTTTCTTGAACACCAAATCAGCACATTAAATTGATTTGTCAAAGAGTATGAGACACTGAAGACTGGAGTAATGGCTGCTGACAACTCGGTGTTTTTAATCACTACATTAAATTACATTTAAAAATATTTTGAAATAGAATACAATTATTTTAAATTGCATGAATATTTTACAATATTACTATTTTTGCTGTATCTTTGATCAAACAAATGCAGCCTTGGTGAGCATAAGAGACAAAAAATCTTACAGACCCTAAAGTTTTAAATAGTACTGTATATAAAGATTGTTGTCCAACAACCAACTAGTCAATTAGTGAGGCTTACCTTCAGGTTACTGTTTGTTCCCAAACTTTTGAATGACACCATGTGTGTGTGTGTGTGTGTGTGTGTGTGTGTGTGTGTGTGTGTGTGTATCTCTCACACACACACACACACACACACACACACACACACACACACAACACACAGTGTCATTCAAAAGTTTGGGAACAGTAACATTTTTTATGTTTTTTAAAGAAGTTTATTATGCTCATCAATGCTGCATTTATTTGATCAAAAATACAGAAAAAAAACTGTAATTTTGTGAAATCTTATTGCAATTTAAAAAAAGTTTTCTATTTTAATATACTTTAAAATATAATTTACTCCTGTGAAGCAAAGCTAAATTTTCAGCATCATTACGCCAGTCTTCAGTGCCACAAGATCCTTCAGAAATCATTCTAATATGCTGATTTATACTCAATGATGGAAACAGTTGTGCTGTTTAATATTTTTGGGACCTGTGATACTTTGATAAAAAGTTAAAAAGAACAATGTTTATTCAAAATAGAAATTTTGTTTTACAATATACACTACTATTCAAAAGTTTGGGGTCAGTAAATTTTTTCTTTCTTTTTTTTCCAAGAAATTAATACTTTTATTTAGCAAGGATGTGTTAAATGCATAAAAAGTGATAGTAAATACCTATATTGTTAGAAAAGTTTTCTATTTTGAATAAATGCTGTTCTTTTTAACTTTTTATTCATCAAAGAATCAAAAACAAGTACAAGTTCCAAAAAAAAAAAAAATTAAGAAGCACAACAGTTTCAACACTGATAATAAATCAGCTTAGAATGATTTTTGAAGGATCATGTGACACTGAAGACTGGAATAATGGCTGATGAAAACTCAATGCTGTGTTGCAGAAATAAATGATTTCAAATTACATTAAAATTGGAAACCAATTTTTAGAAATTGCAACAATATTTCATAGTATTACTGTTTTTTTTCTGTTTTTAATCAAATAAATATAGCCTTGATGAGCATAAGAGACACTAAAAAAACATTAAAAATCTTACTGATCCCAAGCTTTTGAACAGCAGTGTATGTATATAAATTTCATGAGATTTAATTAATGGAAGACACAGAGACGCATTTTCCATGTTTTGCATAACTGTCTCTTTTTTGGATTTTTATTTTCTTACAAACCAGGAAGGTAATGTTAGTGTTATGTAACAGGCTGTACAACACAACGTAAAGACATAAAAATAACACAAATATGAACAAATAATACAAACAACTGAAAAGCAGCAATGGGCCGACACAAACCCTGTGTTTTCACATTTTCCGATTTACATAGCAAGCGTTCATTCAGGCATCGCCCTTGGCAATAAAGCGGGATTGCTAATGCAAAATGTACACTCAAGTATGTCATATTGGCAACAAATAAAAAAATTTTTTTTAAAAAATGAAACAAATGGATAGATATGCCTTCACAGAGGGTAATGTAAGTCTAGATACAATCAAAAGAGAGTTGATTTTTTTTGTTGTTGTCGTCGTTTTTCCAGCAAGGGCTTATAGTTGTGCAATCTTAGTCATAAGAGAATACAAAAAATGGCAATATATCTAGCATGGAGTAAACAATCTATTAAAAACAAATCACATTCCCAGTGTAAACACCAATTCCAGGATCAGGTATTCGAGTAGACGACTTCAATTCCCACGATTCCTCATGAGTCCAGGCACATCTACCTGATAGCTGAATAAACAGTCCTTTTTGTTGAATAAGATGTTAAACGCAGAACATAAACAGTTCAGTTTTTCTACCTGCCACCATTCATTTCAGAAACACATCCTGGTTCTTACACTAAAGTTTGTGAGTAAACAAATGGGCTCAACAGCACACGTTACTTCAGAACAGAAGACAAACTCGAACATAACCCATGTGTAAACAACATCTAAAGCAGTGAAGCATTTTAAACCTAAAACAAGAGCTTCCACAGGTGACTGACCTTTAAAAATGGGCAGCGAATGACGCAAAGACTACTGGGATGCACATTTGGCCAAACAGACACACAAATACACATATAGCTTCATAAACTCTTCTCCAGATCTTTTTAGAGTGCTTTAGGGGGCGAAATTCTGTTGTACGTAGCCATCCAGTTAAACTATGTACGTTTCTCACAATTTAGGTCATATGAAGTGATTTTAGTGGTATGAAGAAATTTGAGTTCCACTCCATAGATGGTTACAGTTATACGTGTATTCACAAGAAAAATAAAAAACAAACTTCTTGCCTTCCTGCCGTTTTAAATCACTTTGCATTTGACTAAACGCTGTTTGCTGTAATTTGTGAGTAATACACAGCAATACGAACCAAATAGAGAGCAGAAACTGTAAAATAAGTAAACAAGGAAAGCGATGAAATAACAGTTTCTTCCTGATTAGGTGATTTTGCTGCATCCTTTATCTTGTTGACGCTGTCGTCGAAACAGGTTATTTCCAGGCTGATTTGTCCGTTGCAAGTCTTAAGAAAAACATAAGTATAAATCCAGGGTTGTGCTATGGATAGGTGGTTTTGTGTTGCTTCAATCCAGTTTTATTTCTGTGAGAACAACAGGCTCTCAAAGCAAAAACTGTCATGGTGATACATAGATTTAGATGTATGAAGAGACCGAAAAAATAACAGAGAGCCTGCTGAGTTAGTGAATTTAATGAGAAAGACTAAAAATCGCCCACCAGTGTCCGAAACATAAAGTGCAGGCAGTGTCTTTGTCTCTGGGGATTATCATCACCCTTCTTCAAAACAGAACAAACACAAAAGTATGTCTGAAACATGCAGAGATGAATGAGCTTGGGCAGCGAAACAATGCGTAATCCTCAACGCCTGAGGGGGGCTGCGCTGAAATTTGGTTAATAGCGAGGAAGATGATGCCGATATCCTCGCTCGAGTCTCTTTTTACTCCACCCGTATGAGCAGGCCGTACAGAAGCGTGCCTCCCTTTTCCTTGGTGATCCATTCGATTTCTGCATTGCTGAATCGAGGATCAAGGGGCTCGCTGATTCCCAGCGATGTTGGCCCCACTTTGTAGGAGCCTGGCCGTACACACACCTGGAAGCCCACTTGGGCCTGGTGACAGCGAAGGGAACGTGGGTCTCGGAATCTGTGCAGAAAAGCGTAATTCAAATTCAATTTCTAGGCAATCATGTTATATTCTCTCTTGTCTTTTTCTATAGAAGCACTGCTGTTGACTTACTGCACTTTGGGGGCGAAGACCTCCAGGCCCGAGTAGCGCATGGTTGGAGAAAGCTGCACGCGGGGAATCTCTCGCTCTGGGGCGCTGTTCTCCTCGGGCTCCCCGTAGCTGCCGTGACCCTCTGTCTTCACCGGGGATAAGGAGAAAATGGAGGACGATTCTGCTCATGGGAAAACAGATAAGCTCAGCTGTGCAGGTTTATTCTGATCTCCCTCTACCTAATTCACACTTTCATGCATTTCATTATCAGATCATTTGCTGTTTGGCTTTTTTGCCATTCATCTTGAGTAAACAAAAAGAAAAGGCAAAATTTGAAATGAAAAAGAACATGGGCTGAAAACCTGAACAAAACCTGCTGTTTGAATACAAGAAACTATAGCAAATAATGGTATTTATATACTGATAGTTACGTATTTTGTATATAGTTTTCTAAAGTAATACAATACAAAAAAATTACAATATTAAATAATACAATATATTTTTAAAAATACAACATTATTTTAATATTTAATAAATAACTATTACATTATTTATTTATTATAGTTATTATGTTAGATTATATATTGCACTACCTTTTGAAAGTTTGGGGTTGGTAAGATTCTTTTTATTTTTTTCCAAAGTCTTTTATGCTCATCCAGGCTGCATTTATTTAATCACAAATACAATACATAATATTGTTAAATATTATTACAATTTAAAATAACTGTTTCCTATTTTAATAGATTTTAAAATGTAATTTATTTCTGTGATGGCAAAGCTGAATATTCAGGAATCTTCAGTGTCACATGATCCTTCAGAAATCATTCTAATGCTGTTTTGATGCTCAAGAAACACATCACTCTAGAAACCAGTTGTGCTGCTTAATATTTTTCTGGAAACAGTGATAGATTTTTTTTCAGGATTCATGTTTTACAAAAACAATTCTATTTTAAATAATGCAAATGTATTTACTGTCATGTTCAATCAATTTCATGCACCTCTGCTAAATTAATTTCCTTCAAAAAACACTTTTGAACAGTAGTACATGTTTATATTTAGCGTATGTATATTTCCAAAGGACTAAATTCTGAATTGTTTAAAAAAATAATAATTTTTTAGCGGTTACTAACCTGACAAGAGTTGGTTATGGTCCAAGATGCGTCTGAGGGAGCCAACACTAGTGCCATGGTACGCAATATGCCACTTCTTGAAGGCATTGGAGACTTCACAGTGGGTCTTGATCCTGTTACAATACAGACAAGAGCTCTTTGTAAATAATTAATACTGCTAATACTAAATAATTTGCACATTTTCAGAGCTTTAAATTAAAAATAACTGACCGGAGTGCAAAGCGGCACCAGCCAAATGGCAGGGCGTAGTCTCTAGGAGGCTCCCCTCGCTTGTAATAGGCCTCATCACCCCTTAGTTTGTGACAGGACTCACAGTAGCACAGGTTGTACTTAGCATCCTCATTAAAATAACCATCTGAAAAAGATGACAGAGTGGAAGATGGAGAAAGCAATATGTTTAGTCAATATACCATCATAAACAATGGTATGGTCACAGCAAAAACTGCTACTAATAGGTCCACTTTGAATCTGTGGCCAAAAAGGATTATTATTATTATTATTATGTGTGTGTGGTGTAATTCAGTTGTACCAGGCAGTGTGAGCAGTTCTTTGAATCTGGAACATAGTGCCTGGTACTCGCACGTCTTATTGGGGTTGACCTCTGGAGGAGGCGTCCAGCAGACACTCTCCTTTATACCTGTAATAAACAGAGAGACAGCAGAGTTGTGTTTAAAGCAGAGTCACACTACAGCCACTGTAAGACATGTGGTCAAAAATCTCACGCACCATCCACCATATCAGCCTTCTCCATGTCCCCTTGACATCGCATGTCTCCTCTCTCCCCGCCAACCACAGACACATGATTTGTCACTATAGTGACCTAAAAATACAACACCAACAGTATACAATCATTTCCTGTGCATCCAAACAAAGCTTTCATATAAAGAAGTTATTATGAATGTATTTATTTATTCATTTATTTAGTTAGGGCAATTTTTTCATCAATGTATTACTATAGGGCCTTAAAGATGTTGGAAAAGAATTAATCAAATTATTTATTTAATTTTTTTTTTTTTAAATGGATGGGCAGGACAAACAAAGATATTGAATATTATATAGATAACAACAGTAACAAAATGTTTAATGAGATATAAATATTTTGTGACACTTATGAAAAGATGCTGGCAACAAAAAAAAAAAACAAAAAAAAAAAACTAATTTTTGTGGTAGGGTCTGTGAAAATGTTGGCAGGGCAAGTAAAAATAATTATTTATATATTATTTATTAGTAACAAATTGTTTATTGAAAAATATAAATATAGTCTGATAATTACAAAAAGATGTTTGTAAAAAAATGCCTCAAATCCCTAATTTGTTTGTAATGAGGCCTGTAAAAATGTTGGCATGGTAAGAAAAAATATTACATATAATAATAACAACAACACAACATTTAATGAAAATAAATATTTTCTCAAATTCACTCTCTCACGATTACTCTGTCACACTTTATTTTAAGGTCCAATTCTCGCCATTAACAAGCCATGAACTTTAGCCTCAATAAACTCTTAATTTTCTGCTAATTAATAGTTAGTAAGGTAGTTGTTAAGTTTAGGTATTGGCTAGGATTAGGGATGTAGAATATGGTCATGCAGAATGTGCGCTTTATAACTAGGGGTCGACCGATTATCGGCGCCGATATTAAGCATTTTTACGATTATCGGTATCGGTCATTTTCAAAACCGATGTGCCGATAAAATAATTTAATTTTGAAACGCGCTATTTGGCTCTGATGCAGCCTGTCAGAACTCACCACTCTGTGGCCTAGAGCAGTCTCCGTCCACTGCGCATCTGATTTGTTTGGAGTCACGAGTCCGACCAATCAATGTGAAAGACTAAAGGCACTCTCACACCGAAAGCGCATGCTAACTGGAGCTGCTTCAGTGATCACGCATCAGTTGTCTCTCAAAGGCAGCAGCAGAAGACATTGCTCAAGTTGCAATAAATCACAATCCACTTGCGTCTTCTTTGCAAACTTCTACAATGAAGTTATGAAGACAATTAAATTATTTACGCTTTATTATATACATTGTGCTTTTTAAGGTAATCATTTGATGTGCATTAGATGATTAATTGAATAGTCACCTCTTGTAAGTTATGATTTAGTCATCAGAAAAGAATTAATGCTATTACACATATATTTCTAACATGTAAATTATTGAAGCCAAATACTTCCATTTCCCCAAGCTGTTTAGCTGTAGTACAGTATTCATTGGCTTAATCATGCAGCAGACAGTGGCCCTACTTTTAACTCTCTCTTTATATTACCCTTATTGTAGATGGATGCATGGAGGAAAACAAGTGTAAGAAGTGCAACCAACACCAGGGAAGGCAGTTTTTGTCAGAGCCCTTGTTATTCTTAATTTTGAAACAAATTTTCATTTTTACACCAGACATATATATCGGTTAAAAATATCGGTTATCGGTCTACTTGGTCTGTAATAATCGGTATCGGCATCAGCCCTGAAAAACACATATCGGTCGACCCCTATTTATAACTACTAATAATCAGCCAATGTGTTAATAACAGGCATGCTACTAAGCAACTAGTTAATAGTGATACAATATATACTGTATACTAAAGTGTTACCTTACTCTCTTTTTTTGTGGTGCAGTCTGTGAAAATGTTAGCAGGGGAAGTATAAAAAAAAAAAAAAATCTTTTGTAGAGGCCAGATAATACAGTCATAAGTACTGACCTGTTCACACTGGCCATAAAGGTCAATGAGGGGGTAACAGGGGCTTGGGATGTCCTGGGCTGCTACGCCCTGATCCATTCCATTAACAAACAGATGGAGGCAACCACTGCTGTCCACCAACAGCCCCAAAACGGTTCCTTCAGGACAGGTGTCCAGGTTAGGACCATAGTTCTCACAAATCTGAGGAAATGAAAGAGAGAATAAAGTTAGGAACTGATTAAGGATGCTCATATTGACCGTTTAACCGTTAACCGACAGTAAGAATTTTAACCGATTAATACTATCAGTTAAACGGTTTAAAAGGATTTTTTCTACAATTTTTTTTTTTTTTTTACGTTTGCAGCATGTTGAGAGAAAACGTAATGCTATAGAAGTTATTTGTTTACTCACGGGCGCGTACCTAGGTTAAACACAGACATATTTCACTGAGCAAGCACCTGCTTCACCTTCACTTAGTTAACTGATGTAGTATACGCAACACAATGGCAAGTGGCAATATTGGATAAATGGTTATCAGAGAGTGAATCCGTGAGTGAATGTATTCAAATTCTGAATGGATTATTATAGCCTAGAAAGTGCTCAATGGGTGTTCCCCTTATAATCACTGGAAAGCTGTCACTCGTTTTACTGCCTAGAAAGATGTTCATCGCAATCTCACAAAGTTAATAAAAAGTAATAAAAGAACCTTTACACTGCACAGTTAATCTCTTATTTACATCATGTCTACACTTTCTTTGTTTTAATGAGAGAGTTCATGAACGTGTCAGCAGAACTGAACGGAACACCGGCATTTTGGATGATGAAAGGATTGTAACTAACCGCCTCTGATTGGCCACTGCGTTAGTGAAATCAACAGATATGTCTGTGATTTGAGCTATATTGTTGAGCTATATTGCTCAACGCTGCAAAAACTCGCTGTGAATAATATATGACCAGTGGATGAAAAGTCCCAAACCGCAAATTGACTGGATTTTTGTGATGGGTGTTTTTGCCACAGGTCTAACAGTTAACAAGCAGCGCTCCAGTCTATCCGTACAGCATGTCCACATGTTACTTAAAAAAAATAAATAAAAGACAGGCTGTACACTGAGGTAGGCCTGCTATATAGTTTTATGTCTGACGGGAAGAACAAGACCGGTACCGTTCTTCAAAGCGCATAGAAGGATTCAGTGTGTGTTTTAGTTTTGTCATCTTAATTAGATAATTATTTAATTTATTGGTTATATATTTAGTGTAGGCCTATTTATTTTATTCTTTTTTGATTTATATTATTTTATTCTGATTTTCTCTGTTCTCAGAAGCGCTGCTGGTGCATGATAATTTGAAGATGTGTGAATCCAGTTTTTGTTGTTGCTCTGTTGCTCTGTATGCTGCTGTTAATTTAGAAAACGAATAATTAAATGTAAAATAGCACTGCATAGTCTTCACTGTAAAAATTAAATATACAAACAAAAATTTATTCAGACACCTTCAACATTTCTCACATTATCACAGTTCATTTGCTATAGTTTAGAAAACATAAATAAATAAAAAAATATGACAAGAACTCAGAGTTAAACTGTGTCAGAACAAATTCATCTTGATAATGTCAGATAACTTTGATAGAAAGGTATGTAATGGATTACAATCAACCAAAAATTCAGATAACTGTTAGTATGACAATATTTACAAAACTATCAATACTTTGTTGAACAATTACCAAGCAATGCTTAATTTTGTTCAGTCTGTAAAAAGGTTGCATTAGCAATTAAAGAAAAAACACGTAAGCAAAACATGGTCAGGTCAAAGTGTCTGAATAATTTTTGTTCCCAAATTTTTTATCAATTTTACTGGTAGTCCACCACTGTATGAAGAATTTTTGGGAATAATATGTCACAGTTTACTTTATTTTGCTACACTCACTTACATAAATGAACTATAGTCAGGGGTGCAAACTCGTCAGGGGTGAACCCCTTAATACGAGGTGACATTTGACTCAAACTGATTTACAGATGTACATTTTCTTTTTACCTTTGTAAATGCATTTTTCTAATTTTATTAAATGTATGCAGTGTTTCCTCTAGGATATTTTCCAGCTGTGGTAGCAGGACTCATTTCCCATGGACCATGCCCCCTCCCCACCCAAGAATCACCTGCACTCAGAATTGAATTTATTTTAACTAAAAAAGACAAGTAAATAGTAAATAATAAAATAAGAACAAATAAATTAATTACAATCAATAGCACAAACAAAAACGATAAGATGCAAATTATTTTCAGTTAGGTCTAACTATAATCTATTCAACTGTAAAATAACACTGGATAGTCTTCACTGTATAATGAAAGACAGCAGCAGGTTTATTTAGGCTGCTGTCTCTTTAAGACCTCATGCATGGATCTAATATGTTACACATGGCTCTATGCTTACTTTTCTTTTTAGGAGCGCTTGTCCTCCTAATTTAAAAAATATAGGAGCACCTTCTGATCAATAATCAAAAATTCTGATAAAAAATTAGCCTTCCTAATATGATGTGACATTTGACTCCTTAAAGTGACTTACCGGGGTATTTTCCTTTCACCTTTGCAATGGGATCATTTTCATCTTTGTCAAATTCAAAAATTTATGGTTATAAGGTTTTTAAAAATTATATTTAAAACAATATAATAAGTAGTAGAATAAGACAAATAAGTTACCAATCATATGAAATTAGTATTAATAAAATTATTTGTACTACAGAGGTGGCACAGAAGAACTCAAAAGTGGCTTGTAGTTGTAGGTACATTTTCAGACGTTTAGTGAGGCTCAGAGCTGGCATGAGTGCAACTAAATTTATAGATTCATGTGGAGATTAAAGTTTTAAATATAAATTTTGAATACAGAAATATTAAATGAATTAAATAACTGAAATGATACGCTAAAAATGAAACAAACCACCAGCAGGCGGCGGTAAGTCACTGATTTTTTTCACTGAATCATTTATTCAATTGATTCGTTCGGACGGCTGATTCATTCCGGAATGAAGCAAGTGACTGTCTTATCATGAATCACTTACTCACTAGATTCGCTCAAAAACACAGTTCATTCATGAATGAAATACCGCTGTGTTTGCTTTTAGAGATGCGCAGCGGCTCAGCTGTTACTTTATTTGGAACTATTTTCCTTGATGATAGAGTAAAATCATGCATTAATTGTTTATTGACCTGTTGTATTAAATCAATATCACATTTGCAAACTTCCTTAATTATTAAAAGCTGTCACTCTCCTTATCGCGATCTCTGAGCGCACAGAAAATGAGCGCGTGAGTTCTCAAGACTCAAAACACGTGCAAATGTGATGCATTCCATCGGAACCTGCGGGAATGAGTAGAATTATTATTAATATCCGCAATCCCGCGCCGAAATTCAAGTTCTGCTCTGTGTTCTCTGCTAATAACCCGACTGTGAATGATGCGAGCGGCGTTATGTTGTCAGTGAGAAGCTGCAGCCGTTGGCGGGGAAGATATTTGGTGTGAACAACAACAATGCGCTACATGTTTCTTTTCCCCTCATTTTTTTTCCAATTAACGGAAATCCGTCGTAGCGACGGAGAACTTTAATCCATGCTGTTACAGGCTGACACTTAGCGCGGCCTCCACTTGAGCTGAGTGATACTAATATCACTGTACATTAAACGGTATGCTTTACTTGTAGGTCGAACAGTTCTCAAATCGACTTCATGTCAGAGTAATAGCTTACTGATATGTGAGACAAATGTTAAGGTCGAGACTGAGGAGCATTTTTGCAAAGGGTAGCGAACTAATGTAGCGATAACGTAACTTACAATCTTCATAGCTATCGCAACAGCAGCCTCACGCAAAACAAAACAAAACAAAACAAAACAAAACAAAACAGCAGCCTCGCGGTAATCACCATTTAAACTGGAACACCATCATTTACAGCGGATACAAATGCATCCCGTCCTGCTCTACAGCGAACTTGCAGCGTCTATAGGCTTCAGGAGTGAGATTGGTTGGACGAGGGAAAGAACATTAAGGTAAGCCAATCAGAGGAAGAGTAGGGCGGGTCCATTCCTTTGCCAACAGGGGGAAAAAACGCAACAGGTGACGTGACAGACGACTCGCAGATATGACGTCACTTTAAGAGACAATGCATCCAATATAATGATGCACATCTGATTTCTTTCTCAACTGTTTACTTTCACTTAAGACATAACTGACAGTTTTTTCGAGGATACTCTCCAAGACGGGTATTTTGACATAATTTTGTATGTATCTGAGCATGAGCAAGAAGAGGCAAATTCGGTGTTGATGCACTTTGAGACGCGTCTCTCTGTGCGCGCCCTGTGTGCACAGAACACCGCGCGCGGGTGCTGAATTGGGCTCTTTCACATCTTTTTCTGTTTGCATGTTTAAATGCGATTTGTATTTGTTCGTTCAGATGCAGGATGACGCAAAGGAGAGCTCAGTTCGGTCTTGCTGTCCATGAGACGCGGCTCTCTGCGTGAGAGTACTCAGTTGATGTTTTCTGCGTCTTGTGTTTGAATGCTTTAAACTCTTTTGAATGTTGGCAAGGCTGAAAAACACGTGCAAATGATAAGCTGTCGTGACGACGCGCAGCAGTGGCCCGTCAACTGTCCTAAGCGTCTTTTTAGGCTGGCCTCAGTCAGTCGGTTGAAATCGCTGTGGGGCCCCCCCCTCAGCGACGGGCCCCTATAATCATCACCACCTTTCACCCCACTAGCGACGGCCCTGGTTGTTGGTCAGGAAAATTAACCGAAATGAGCTACCCTAGAACTGATACAAATACTGTAAAAAATTAGAAGGGGAAATACATGAAAGCAATGAAGGACAAGGATGTGAAGATCAGGGGAAGGAGGATGAAAAAACCAAACAAAGAAAGTGACACCACCTTCAACGAGTTGTGGAAAACAGAGTCTCGTTGCAGAAGCCAGACTGAGCGTTTAAGGCAGCAAGCTGTGGAAGGGAAGTTGAGGCGGTCTGGTGAATGACCAATCACACCCAGTGACAGGGAGGACGTCCATGATGGATTCAGACGGTCTATCTGAAACTGAGGAAGAACAACAATTAGCATCACACAGACACTGTTTCTCACTTCCAAACACACAAACACGCACCTGGAAGAGCTGCTGGCGGGGCAAAGCTTGAGCTGTGACCAAAAGACCCTGGTTGTAGCTGGACACCCGGGCGGCAGTCAGGTTCTGATTGGACAGCTGGATATTTTTTCCATGATTCTCCAAAAACGTCATGACCGTGGGCACCAGAGCAGGCTCATTCTCACACTGAGAGTTGAGGAAAAAAATACCAATAAACTTGACATTAAAATATAACCAATCAAAACATCTTCAAAACATGACAAACCTCTCTGATCGGAGTGCTGTCCTCCTCTCCCTCGCTGCAGCTGTCGGGTGAGAGCGAGGGAGCTTTCACACTTTCCGAATCCTCAACTAGTGTGGAGCTGACAATGGACACGGCTGTCACCTTTCCATACAGGTCCAAAACAGCATATACGTTCTGAAACATGCAGTACCAAAGTGGATGAGCAGACCGTACAATGGGAAAATTAGACAGATATTAATAGTAGCATATTGATACCTTTGCCACTGCAGTGGCTGCTGGTCCCATGTCTTCTCCATCAATGAGGATGTGCATGGTATCGTCACTGCATCTCTTCACCCCAACACGATTTCCCACCTATAGTAGAATGGAGGTGTTGAGGCCCTGATATACCCGTTCTTCAAATTTTTATAGTTTTACATATATATATATATATATATATATATATATACATATATATATATATATATATATATATATATATATATCGCTCTTCAGTGTGTTCATGTTTTTACTCGCGTCTGACCCAATGGACTGAACAGATGAAATGAACCAGAGAAGATTTCAATGTCAAAGGCGGCGGAGCCTCAGAGCACACTTGCCTACTATGTAACTGCAATTGACCAATGGTAGTTCAAAGGTGTTTACCAGCTTTAAAGTTTTGAAACTTTTTTTTTTCGTATTGATGCCACACCAGCTGTTCAATTTCAAATGAAGTATATTGGGACCTTGTTTACAAACAGGCTCATAGCCTTCATTCAAAAAAAATGTAAAAATCCACCACTTGTGTGTTGGTTTATTAGATATTATGTGTAAATTCTGCATATTCCCCCCCAAAAATAACATATTTTTAAAAATCAGCTGTTGTTTTTAAACATTGGACTATTTTTTACTCAACAACTTATCAAAAAAAATAATACATAATTCAATGGGTCCAAAAAAAATCAGCATATTAAAATGATTTCCGAAAGATTAAGTGACACTAAAGACGGTAATTAGGGCCCAAAGAAATCTGTTTTATTTTTTCCCAAATTCAGTGGGGTTTTTTTTTCCAAATTCCATTTATCCATTTTAATTTTTATGGATTCCGTTTTTTTCCGTTTTAATTTTTCTAGACTCTGTTTTAAATGGATAGTTCACCCAAATTCTGTCATCATTTACTCACCCTCAAGTAGTTCCAAACCTGTATGAATGTCTTTGTTCTGCTGAGCACAAAGGAAGATATTCTGAAGAATGTGGGAAACAGAGCAGTTCCGGGGCACCATTGACTTCCATAGTATTTTTTTTTCCTACTATGGAAGTCAATGATGCCCCAAAACAGCCTGGTTACAAACTTTCTTCAAAATATCTTCCTCCGTGTTCGGCAGAACAAAGAAATTCATACAGGTTTGAAGCTTCTTTAGGGTGAGTAAATGATGACAGAATTTTCATTTTTGGGTGAACTATCCCTTTAATGGTTAAATTAAATTTTATTAATCAAAAAGCATGTCTGATTAATTGAAATCATGAAACTTCAACAATTAATTACAGGTTTAACAAAAAATACATTTTTAAGGCCCTATGAAATGTTTTAATTTTTTTTATGAAATTCATTTTTTTAAACCAAATTCTGTTTTCCATTAATTTTCTGGATCCCATTTTAATGGTTTATTTAAATATTAATAAATCAAAAGCATCTCTAATTAATTGATTTTATTTAAAAAATATATATATATTTTATTTATTTATTTATTTATTTTTTAAATACTGTTTTGTGTATTTACATTTCTGCTAAATAAATTCTGGTAAATGTGTTTTCTGGTAAATATTCTGGTAAAATAATGTTTTAATAATAATTTTATTATTAGTAGCACTAACATTACATTAAGTACTATTTCTGTCAAGGTTTCTTCAAGTTAAACCGAACTATAATTTTGACGGGTTGCTGTGAAGACCTTTAGGTTTCTGTTTGTATATGACATGACGATAGTTTTACTTAAAAGAAACAGTAAAATGGTCATAAAATGACTCTCAGAGCAGCTCTAGAGGTTATGTTCATGTGTTCATGTACTCATATAATGAGGTGGCAGAGACAGAAAACACTGCAAACGCCTCGCACACCTCAGTATATATGTAGTAAACGAAATTTATTCTCTCACCATTCATTCACACGGAGACATGCAGAACATGCAGGATTCATATTTAAATAGTCTAATATTTCACAGACACTAGAGTCCATATTGTGTTTTGATTTAAGTGTACTGACCTACTTTTGATGTATCCATCCAAAATTTGGCAAATTCCGTGACATTCCACATTATACAGTAAATTCCTTTTTTATGACTGGATTCCACGATTCCATCTGCATTTTCTGCATCATGGAAATCATAGGGCCTTACAGTAATGGCTGCTGAAAATTCAGCTTTGCCATCACAAAAGTATTTTACATTTTAAAATGTATTAAAATAGAAAACGTTTATTTTAAATTGTAATAATATTTTACAATATTACTGTTTTTACTGTATTTTTGAATGCTTATGCTCTTTAAAATCAGGTGGATTCTGATTTATTGTTCATTTGTTGAAAAAAATCATTCTGAAAGGGATTCCAGTGATATTGTTTCTCTGTCATCATTATAGCTGTGGTGTGAACTTCCCTCTTCCCATAGAATTAGAACAAATATTAAAACTTTACAGTTCTAATTCTTCTCATTGTTATGAAAGCGTCTGTAATCTCTTACCGTGAGCCGATCCAGAGAGCAGCCGTAGTTCTGTCTTTGCAGCACTCCGTTTCGTCTGACCTCGGAGCCGGCGAGGACCCAGGTGACCTTTGACCTGAGCTGGGTAAGCGAAGGAGAGAGGCCGCTGAGAGGGCAGGATGGTAGGTCAGGGGGCTGCAGGGTGGTCAAACCCACATGAAGGGAACCAGACCATTTGTCATCTACCTTGTTAATTTTCACCTAAAAAGAAGAACAATAGGACAATATATGAATAAGACACTAAAATTTCTGATAACACTTTACAACAGGCATGGTTCACCCAAAAATTAAAACTCAGTCATCATTTATTCACCCTTTAATTGTTCCAAACCTGTATCAGTTTCTTTCTGCTGTTGAGCACAAAAGAAGATATTTTGAGAAATAAAAATAAATAAATACCCTCAAACGACAGCACAAGCAATTAAAGATCTGGCAGACTAGCCAACTTGTTTTTGCAGAGTTGAGCAATGTAGTCAGCCACAGACATTTCTGTTTATTTCTTTAAAGCAATGGCCAATCGGGAACGTTTTCAGAATTCACTCATCGCTGAAAGCGCCGGAGTTTTGCACGCTCGTGAATCATCTCATAAGTGGAGACGCGATGTAAATAAGAGATTCATTGTGTAGTTTAGAGAGCTTCATTGCTTATAACGGAACTTTGTGAGATCGTGATGAACTAAGTTAAGATGAGAGATGGTTTTAGTGATAATAATGAGAGCACACCTTGCACGCTTTCTAGGCTATAATCTATTCAGAATTTGTAAGAAACGGACACATATACGCTGCAAAGGTTCAGGAATGACATCCGCATATTTATGCTGAATTCATTCTCGAAATATCAGTGATTGAAACAGTGATAAACAAAGCAATGGATGGGACAAAAGTGATTTATTCTGGAACCAAACTTCACCAGACAGCACGCGTCCTGAGCGAGATCTAGTTCACGGACTAAAAGCGTGTGTAAACTTTATTTAGATCGGGTCATATCAACCAGTAATTTCATTTCCAGTAACGGAAAGTTCAGAAATGAATGGTATGCGATTTATGACAGTATAGTCCCACAACTGATCGTTTATTTTTTCCTCACGTATCTCACCTTTAGCAACAACTATTCAAAACGGACACATTTCAAGTGACATGGAAAACTTAGACTAACATCAGAAAAGCAGTGTGCACATTTCTGGTTAAAAATGAAAGGCCACTCAAAACGGGAAGCATCACCATTCAAATCAAGAGTTAAAGCTCCACAGTTTAGTAAGTTATTCTTGACTGCGCTGTATTGACTGCTGTGATGCGTTACAATATGGTATGGCATTGTTTTGATGCATACATCCGAAAAAGATTTCTTTTGTTGTTGTTTTTTGTTGTTGTTTTTATGTATATATGTATATACATACATACACACACACACATATACATATATGACCCTGGACCACAAAACCAGTCATAAGTGTCAATTTTTCAAAATTGAGATTTATACATCATCTGAAAGCTGAATAAATAAGCTTTCCATTGATGTATAGTTTGTTACGATAATATTTGGTCAAGATACAACTATTTGAAAATCTGGAATCTGAGGGGCAAAAAAAATCTAAATACTGAGAAAATCGCCTTTAAAGTTGTCCAAATTAAGTTCTTAGCAATGCATATTACTAATCAAAAATTAAGTTTTGATATATTTACAGTAGGAAATTTACAAAAAATCTTCATGGAACATGATCTTTACATAATATCCTAATGATTTTTGACATAAAAGAAAAATCAATAATTTTGACCCATACAATGTATTTTTAGCTACTGCTAAAAATACACCCCAGTGACTTAAGACTGGTTTAGTGGTCCAGGGTCACATATATGTGTATATATATATAGGGCCCTATGATTTCCACGATGCAGAAATCTATACACACATACACACACACATACATATAATTCTTTTTTTTTTTTTTTTTTTAGAATTTATAGAGAAAAAATATTAAAGAAGTCAATGGTTGTTTGGTTACCAACATTCTTCAGAACATCTTTTGTGTTCAACAGAAAAAGAAACTTACACTGAGTAACTTGAGGGTGAGTATATCATGACCGAGTTTTAATTTTTAGGTGAACTATCCTTTTAACATTAGTTAACATGAACCAACAATGAAAAAAACTTCTAAAATATTTCTTAATCTTAGTTAAATGTTAATTTCAACATTTACAAATGCATTATTATTAAAAGTTGCACCTGTTAATATTATTTTATATTATTTAAGGAGGAACTAACAATGAACTGCTGTAATTTTATGAACTAATGTTAAAAAAATACTGTAACGAACATATTGCTCATTATTACTTAAGATATTAATAATCTAATGGGACCTTGCTGTAAAGTGCTACCACATTTTTTTATTTGTAAATTAAAGCACATCTCACCTCAAACACCTCATCTGTCTTGAGCTCCTTTGCGCTAAACACGATTCCATGGGCATATCCATCGACCCTCAGCGCTTGACAACCATCTCCTAATAACACCACATTCTTACCATGTTTGCTGTGCAGGCGATGAGCAACCCCTGCCACTAGAGGGTGACAAAGACACAAAGTGGATCAAAACACATGATCATGTTTACAACCTGTGTTGGTGACATGAATGTTAAAATCTTCAATCTTAATAAATAAATAATGCCTTGAATGCAAAAATAATGTTAAAAATAATACCTGGAGAGTGTATGGGGAAGCTCTTCTCTGTGATGTTACTGGTACACAGACTGTTATCCAGTGGCCCCGATGAACTTGTAATGGACACTTGCACACACTGACCATAAAGATCGACCACAGCATATACTTCTAAAAAAAGACAGAAGAAGAAAAGAAAGAAAGGAGGGGGATGTTAGACATTACTAAGTTCTGAAATATCAGTGTTGCATAAAGTCAGGTGAATTAGTTTCCTTGAAAATTACCTGGTGGCAACCCGGTACAAGCTACACCCTGGTCAAGCCCGTTGATGAAGTAATGCAGGTCTCCAGTAGCTGTACGCATCATCCCGATCCTGGAGCCTGTGGTCAGAGAGTCCAAGTCACAGCCGTAGTTATTCCTCATGGTATTGCCATCCTGCATGATTGCTGTGCCGCTACAGAAGTGAAAATGCAAAGAGAGATGTAAGGTATCAGGTCAGACAAAGAAAAGGAGTTTTAATCCATTAACCAAGAGGTCACCTCAACATCCATGTGTCATAGTCAATGTCAGTCATTGTATTAGGGAACTCCAGTTCTTCTGGTCTGATTGCGGTTACTCCTGTGATAAATACAAACCAACATAGGTTCTTATTCAGATCCAGGTTCCATTTAAATAAATAAATAAAATAAATAATGAATTAACCAAGTGATTATTGTATTTGGTTCCTTTAATATTTCTGGAACCAGAATTCTCCTACTGATTTACAACACCAAACGAAACAACCATGTTACCTGCACTACAGCACAAACAAATGTACAAATGACACTCCAATTATTTTTAGCGAATCAAAGACATACATTTGTTTTCATTCCTTTAGGGAATCAGTGGTATTTCTTAAGTATATCAGGGAAATTACTTTAGTAAATTTGTGGTATTTCTCTGGTGAATCACTGGCATTGCTTTAATGAATTAGAGGTATTTCTTTGGTGAATCAGTGGCATTTCTTTGGTGAATCAAAGGTATTTCTTTAATAAACAGTATTATTTAGTTAATCATTTCATTTGTGAATCAGAGGTATTTAATAAATTAGTGGCATTTCTTGAATAAATCAGTGGAATTTCTGTACCGAATCAGTGGTATTTCTTTAGTGAATCAGTGCCATTTCTTTAGAACGGTGTTATTTGGTTAATCAGTGCTATTTCATTTGTGAATCAGAGGTCTTTAATAAATTTGTGGTATTTCTTTAGTAAATCAGTGTAATTTCTGTACTGAATCAGTGGTATTTCTTTAGTGAATCAGTGCCATTTCTTTAGAACGGTGTTATTTGGTTAATCAGTGCTATTTCATTTGTGAATCAGAGGTCTTTAATAAATTTGTGGTATTTCTTTAGTAAATCAGTGTAATTTCTGTACTGAATCAGTGGTATTTCTTTAGTGAATCAGTATGTTTTATAAAAGCTGACCTGCTTCTATTGAGCCTGACCAGCGATCCACCATTTTCTGAATTACAATTTCAAAGAGCTCTCCATCCCGAAGGTACCTGTTCAGTGAGACACACAAGCATAAAATATTCATTTAAATCAATGACTGATCCATCAAGATCAACCAGCATGATCTAAGCACTTAAGAGTTCATGCCAAAACAAAAGTAACCTGTTTGAAATAACAATGGCATCGTTAAACTCGCTGCGGCAGTTCTGCCTGAGTGCCGTTCGGCCACCGTTGGTGATGACTGCGTTTGTGCCATGCAGCTGATGAAAGCGCAAGTCATTGGCAGCTGTAGCTCCCGAAACTGAACATGGGCTACCAGGAGACATAGCAGTAGGGCCCTCAGAGCTGTCATCAGGCAAGGGCGGTAGATCAGCTAAAAGAGAGAGAGAGAGAGAGAAAGAGATTTTTAAAAGTCTGTAGGCAGTACTTCAGGGTGTGTACCATCCATCCACCCATTTCTACTCTCTCCTTATTGCTCTCACCCATATCATCCATGATGGTGGCCTGGGCAGCCTGTCCATACAGGTCCACCACTGCATACACGCTGGGTGGAACATTCCAGGCCGCAGGGCCTTGAGGCACTCCGTTCACAAAGAAATGCAAACTCCCATCCTCCTTTCGGACAACTCCTACTGTATCTCCAGCCTGTAGACATTCACACGAGGCACATGAATATAAAACCAGCTAAACCAGTATAAGTTTCCAAAAATCAGCTCTTATAATTGATAGAACAGGCATAAAAAAAAACAATTGATCTTGGTGACAGTTCTGTCAAGTGTCAAAAAGATCTTAAAAAAATCATTTGGAAGAAGGTAAAATTTAAAGGGGTAGTTCACCCAAAGATGAAAATTCTGTCACTTATTACTCACCTTCATGTCATTCCAAACCTGTAAGACCTTTGTTAATCTTCGTAACACAAATTTAAATATTTTTGCTGAAATCTGAGAGCTTTCTGACACTGCATAGACAGCAATGCAACTGTCGTGAATGCACATCTAAATCTGAGACGGAAGAGACAAAATTGTTGAATAAAGTCGTTATTTTTGTTTTCTTTGTACACAAAAAGTATTCTTGTAGCTTCAAAAAATTGCGGTTGAACCACTGATGTCACATGGACTATTTTAGCAATGTCCTTACTACCTTTCTGGGCCTTAAACTTGTCAGTTGCATTGCTGTCTATGCAGGGTCAAAAAGCTCTCGGATTTCAGCAAAAATACCTTAATTTGTGTTCCGAAGATGAACAAAGGTCTTACAGCTTTGGAACGACATGAGGGTGAGTAATTAATAACAGAATTTTCATTTTTGGGAGAACTATCCCTTTAAGACACTATTGGGTTTAGTTTAACCAACATGGCTACAGTTGTCTTTTTTATCATTTTCGGGGCTTGACAGATGTGGTCACTAGTGATGAATTTTTTATTGGAACACCAAAACCGAAATTTAAAGTTTTCATTTATCTGAAAACTGTAATGAAATTTGGATAACTAGGTAACTGATTTCAGTATGCCATTTAGGGTGTTGTGTTCAAAGGTGATAAATGAAGTTCTTTAGCAATGAGCCGCCTCTCGATATTTCAGCTGAAAACATTTTACATTTTGCTCATCTAGGATTCTTTTTTATTACGGTGCATCCACACTGCTGGCATGTTTACTGGCTGTTGCTTATCCATGTTGTGTACATAAAATACACTTCGACTAAGTCACAACTTTTTTGGTCAATGATTTCAGCACTCCAAAACTATTTTCAACTTTTTGCTGTTTCGGCCAAATGTTTTCAGTTGCCAGAATTTATAGTGACTAGTGGTCACTAAAAACTTGTTGTATAAAAAGCTGTGTGAAGGTTTTTCCTTTTCTGTTTACAATACTGATTTGGAATAACACTTATAAAACTGAAGTAAACAGTTTAAGCCAGGCTGCAAACTCACTTTTAGACGGTCCAAGTTATGCCCGTATTCATCAAGAATTGTAGTTCCATTGTGCATGACACCATTTCCTGTCATCATCCAGGTTCCTGTGGAGATATCGGTGCATTAGATTAGCTATCTACCAACACTCGTGCATTTTACATTTGATGCTACAGGTAACGTAGCCTTGACTCATGGACACTTTAATCAGTCAGCTGTGCTTTCAGTTGTGACCTGTGGATGTAACTGTGGCAGCGTCTTACCTGAGCGCAGGTTGGTCATGGTTGATGGTAGCTGAAGATAGGCAGGGTTATGAGTCGTCACACCAATCTCTATAGAGCCCGCCCATTTGTCCACCATTTTGTCGATGCGCACCTGGAAAACCTCATTGGAGTGCAGCGGACGGTTGCTTAGCACAACGCCGTGGTTGAAGTCATCCGTCGCACTGTGCCAGAGAATAACATTTCATTAAACTGCCCCTATGATGGAGTGGCCCTATTAAGGCAGTAGGGAGAGTTTAGAGTAAATGAACTTACTGAGGCCGTAAAGCAGTACGGCCATCGCTGATGATTGCAGCCTTCTGCCCGCAGTTTGCATGAAAGAGCAAACGGTCTGGGACATCAGGCTCAGGGGTCAATGAGAGAGCAGGCCGAGGCCGGCCTACGTCGGGTGACAGCGCCCTCATGATAGCATTGTTGCGGCGTAAACGTTCACTGTGATTATGGTTGTGGACAATGGTGACCTTTACTGCCATGCCATAGAGATCCACCACTCCATACACTACGCCAGGGGTCTGATTGGCTGCAACCCCTATGACATAATTTCAGAAGAGTATTTTAGAATAATCTGAAGTGTGTATGAATTTCTTATCACTGAGATCTGAATTTACTCTCACCCTGATCAATGCCATTAATGTAGAAGTGCAGAGCTCCACTGGCTTTCCTCATCAGCCCTATGTGATCTCCCTCCTGTAAATAACAAAAGCATAAAAAAAGCTTTATGGGCATGTTGTGTATTAATAAACAAAGGGAATCACCTTGAGTATTAGACTACATGAGATAATCATAAGACTGCCAACTTACCTGGAGCTCATCCAGGCTGAATTCACAGTATTCCCGACGAGTCCCCTTCCCGTTGGTTAAAATTCCACAGCCACTCATCATGATTGTGCCTTAAAGGCAAGAAGAACATAATGAATGCTATGATTTAGTTTATCAAATACGCATGTGCCTGCTATGAATACTGTAAAAATTCTGTGAGAAATGCGGACTGATTTGATTATATGACAGAATGATAAAGAGGGTACCTGAACGTAAATTGGTCATTGTTGCAGGGTAGTCAAGATTATTTGGGTTGTGGGTTGTCACTCCAATCTCAATGGAACCAGACCATTTATCCACCAGTTTGTCAATGCGAATCTGAAAAAGACAAGTGCAGCAATATAATCAGAGGTGCAAAGTACATCAAAAATGGTACTTTTACTATATTTTTAAACTTGTTTTGTATAAATGTTATATAATTATTGTGAGCATCATAATATTATTAATTAGTTGTATTATGTTTGTAACTAATATTGTAAAATAATTTTTAAAAAAAACTGAAATTGGGATTAAAAAGATTATTTTATGTAGCAAATTTAGCTCAGTGTTATTTTAATTAGTAAATCTCTTGAAGCAATTTAAAAAGAAAAAAAACTTTTTATACTTAAATAATTGAAGATTTTTTACATTTTTGAAAGAAGTCGTTTATGCTCACCATGGCTGCATTTATTTGATTAAAATATGCAATATAGTGAAATATTACAACTTTATTAAAAAATTGTATGTAAAATGTAATTTATTCAGGTAATAACAAATCTAATATTATTATAATATGCTGATTTGTTGCTTAAGAAACATCTCTTATTATTATCAATGTTGAAAACAGTTGTGCTGTTTATTAATTTTGTGGAAAATATGATGCATATTTTTTTTCAGGATTCTTTGACGAATATAAAGTTAGAAAGAACACCATTTATTCCAAACAGAAATATTTTGTGAGATTATAAATGTCTTTACTGTCACTTTTGATCAGTTTAATGTATCCTTGCTAAATAAAAGTATTAAATTCTTAAAAAAAAAAAAAAAAAAACTATATACCTCAAACATTTCATTGTGTCGGAGTGGTCGATTGGTCATGACGACTCCATTATTGAACTCATCCAGCGGTCTCCTCCTTTCTGCGGTCTTATTATTGTTGCTTAGTTTGATCAGCGAGCCACACTTCTCATGGAACAGCAGTGCGTCATTGGTTGTCATGCCGCCAGCGGCCACCCCCAGTCCCGCCACCCCACCAGAGCTCCCCGCTGGGCTGCTATTGCTGCTACTGCCTCCACCTGCCCCTCCGCCACCAATGCCACTGTCGCTTCCTGTTCCTCGACCTCCACCGCTACTTCCTGTGCCGCCCCTCGAGGAGTCAGAGCTTCCCCCACCCACCCCCAAGTCCTCTCCACCCTCATCCTCCGAACGATACAGAGAGACAATGGCATTGTTGAACACATCAAACAACTGGTGCTCAGTCAAAACTGGGAGACAAAAAAAAGAGGAAAAAGAGGAAAGGATATAGAACTATGACATTCCAGGTTTACAACTGTAAATAACTGAGGCTGGTTTTAAAAGTGACATACCACTATCAGGCTCAAAGTTGTTTGGAAATTTGTCAGGCCGACTGTGCGTCCTTGGCACCTCAGGCACTGATGAGAAATCAAAACAGTGAACATTACAATTGGGCCAATGATCTATTAGAGTGTCCATGGGAAAGCAAAAAAAAATCTTTTAAAAATCTTCTTGAATCACCTTTAATACATGCGTGTGTGTATACATCTTATATATATATATATATAGATATAGATATACAGTTGTGCTCATAAGTTTACATACCCCTTGCAGAATGTGCAAAATATTAATAACTGAAACAAAATAAGAGGGATCACGAAAATTGCATGTTATTTTTTATTTAGTAATGTCCTTAATAAGCTATTTCACATAGCAGATGTTTACATATACTCCACAAGACAAAATAATAACTGAATTTATAAAAATGACCCCATTCAAAAGTTTGCATACCCTTAAATCTTAATACTATGTTTCTTTTCCTGGATGATCCACGACTGTTTTTATATTTTGTGATCATATTTTTTCATTTAGTACTGGACTTCAGAAGCTACATAAATACTTACATGTTTCCCAGAAGACAAAGTAAGTACAATTTACCCTGATCATCCAATTTAAAAAGTTTACACCCCCCGGCTCTTAATGCATTGTGTTGCCTTCTTGAGCATCAGTAAATGTTTTCACCTTTTGTGCAATTTTTAACATGCAATTTTCCTGATCCCTCTTATTTAGTTTCAATTATTAACATTTTGCACATTCTGCAAGGGGTATGTAAACTTATGAGCACAACTCATATATATATATATATATATATATATATATATAAAAAATGTTTTTTTGTTTTGTTTTGTTTTTTTAAAGGTAATGAATTATTAATTAATGAATATCATTAGGCTTTTGGGGAGTCATAATTCATATTTCATCATGTTTCAAAGCACCACATGACTTTTGCGGACAAAATTTTTTAAAATATCAATAAGTAGTTTATTAGGTAACACTTTAGTACAGGAACCAGTTCTCACTATTAACTAGTTGCTTATTAGCAAGCCTATTATTAACATATTGACTGTTTATTAGTACTTATAAAGCACATATTCTGCATGACCATATTCTACATCCTTAATCCTACCCAATACCTAACCTTAACAACTACCTTACTAACTATTAATAAGCAGCAAATTAGGAGTTTGAGGCAAAAGGTGTAGTTAATGGTTTGTTAATAGCGAGAATTGGACTTTAAAATAAAGTGTGAACGTTTATTAACATATACAAGAAATAATAATGGATAATTATACCAAACTACTAATGTTTTCTTTTCAAAATAAATAATAAATATGAGCATCATCTTATTGACCCAACTACTTGACATCCTCTTCATCACTCTAGACTATGTGGTCTAGTTTTACCTTCCTCTGCTGATCCATTCATCATGGCTGTTGTAGCACCAGCTGCAGACAGCACGATAGCTCCAGCCCTATCATCATGGCTACGGCAAGCATCTGCCATTATGGACACCGCCTGCGTCGACACAATCTCATCCTCCACCTCTTCATCCTCTTCCCCATCCATTTCAGGTGGGGGTTCACAGCTTACCACAGTCACTTGGGTACACTTCCCATAGAGGTCCACCACGGCCCACAAACGAGAAGGAAGGCCACTTGCTGCCGTGCCACAGTCCTGTCCGTTCACCCACAGATGCAGCTCTCCTTTCCCATTCCGCTGGATCCCCACACGGTCCCCTTCCCCTAGCTGGTCCAAGTCGCGACCGTACTCCTCCAGGACTGAGCGGCCGTCCTTTAGCACAGAGCAGCCGGACACGATCCACGAGCCCCCCTTTAGCCCTGTAGCACTGCTGGGAAATTCCAGACCGGCTGGGTCCAGCGCAGTCACTCCAATCTCTATAGAACCGCTCCACGAGTTCACCTGGACCAAAGGGAAAAGAAATGTTAATTAGTTAGTCAATCCCTTTATGTCTCTTTATAACAAAAATCTCAGAAGTCTCAGAACCATGGTACATGGTGAGCCATGGTGTTCAAATGAGTGCCACAAGTTCAAGTAAGCCCTGCAACATATTATGGTATTTTCTCAATAACTTCCTGTGTCTAATAAAAAGAGTTTTAAAGATAATTTATAAGTATTATTACATTTAATGTATAATATATACACAATGTTTGGGTTCAGTAAGTTTTTTTTTAATGTATACTTATATTTAGCAAGGATACATTAAACTGATCAAAAGTGACAGTAAATACATGCATAATGTTACTACAGATGTGCAACAGCGATCGAGTACTCAATCATGAAAACGATGATCGTGGAAAAAAAAAAATTCTGATTGGTTATAGCAGCACTTTGGGTGGCACCCTGAGCTCTGATTGTTTAGCTGGCCACAGCATGCAGTCCAAAATATAGACGTGAGAAGAGAGAGATGCATGGCTTGGAAGTCACGTAGTGATGTCTGGGTTAGCTACATGCATATCTGCTTAATCTAAGGATGCGTTGGGATATTAACATTTATTAACATGCTGAATGCGCTACATACTGCAGTGTTTCGTTTCATGCTCAAATGCAATGCCCGATATTGACTGAGTTATTTGAGACGGTCATATTGCTTTTAGATGTGTTTTTTTTTAAATACGGATGTTATAATAATGCAGCAGTGCTTTTTTCGTCATATTTGTTCAACAGTAGGCATAGCCTACTTAAAGGTGCAGTTGGAGATCTCGGAAAATGCTAACTTTAGCCTGATAGCACTGAAAGCGAACGTCCCACCCTCCCTGCAATCGCCGTCCAAAGTCACGCCCCCTGAACGCACATACGCTCAGAGAGCAGAATACCAGAGACAACATTAATTACTGCAATAGACTACATTAACGGTTTCCAATTACAGTCCTCGCATACCCCCCTCTGCACATTTCATATGTATATCTTATCACGTCCGACGGTTGTTCTATTCAACCGTAAGTCATTAAGTGCCCTGCGAAGTGGACATCATCAGATATTCTGCCATGATTCAAGTTCAAAGCGAGCGTATATGTTCCATACAAACGGCATTAAAGTGTGCGAGACGTGGATTTAAATAGTATTTATTTACAGAGGTATATTATGTCACACTTCACACTTCTAGTAAGTTTCGTCTGTGTGTGAAGACACTGCGCAGCGCAAATCCGTGAGTGAATGCTCCAAAGTTAAATAAACTTCAACAGATTTCCCCTGCTCAGGGAGTAGGAACACTGTGTAGGGAGCATGTCGATCGACACAGTTCATGCACGTAGCTCTCTTCTAACGAGCTGCTTATCTGAATCGGGTGTGTTAACTAAGCGAGACATGCAAAATATGCAGAGCGGGGAGCGCGAGGACTGGAATTGGGAACCGCTGGGCTACATCATGTGTCATTCACCGGTGAGAAAACTTTATAGCACAGTTAGTAAAAGTAATACAATACCAGGAAGGAAGATCGGGTTGTTGATGTTTGTCTGCCATTCTCGCTCTGTCTGCACAGCGTGCGTGAACGCGCTGATGACGAATCGTGTCTGCACGAACAGGGTGCGCAGAGGTATGCAAATACATACGTTGACAGACAGGTAGAAAATACAATTAATACGCTCGGACCGAGCGTTTTGATTGGACGAACATTTCTTGGTCCTACACCTTCCACGGAATATATAAATACAGATAAATACATTTAGACCACTTAACTTAATGATTACTATCAGGATGTGAAGAGACTTTCAACCAGAATAACAAAAAATGTTTCTGAAGACAATCACCAATGGCACCTTTAAGTTTCTTCTGCTCACCAAGCCTGCATTTATTTGATTCAAAGTACAACAAAAACAGTAAAATTTTGAAATATTTTTATTATTTAAAATAACTGTCTTCTATTTGAATATATTTTAAAATGTAATTTATTCTTGTGATCAAAGCTAAATTTTCAGCATCATTACTCCAGTCTTCAGTGTCACATGATCCTTCAGAAATAATTCTAGCATGCTGATTTGCTGTTCAAGAAACATTTTTTATTATTATTATTATCAATATTTAAAACAGTTGAGTACATTTTTTTCAGGATTCTTTGATAAATATAAATATCCAAAGATCAGCATTTATCTGAAATAAAAAGCTTTTGTAACATTATACACTATGCCATACAAAAGCATGGAGTCAGTATAATTTTTAGAAATTATAGAAATTAATACTTTTATTTAGCAAGCATTCCTTAAATTGATCAAAAGTGACGATAAAGACATTTAAAATGTTACAAAAGATAAATGCTGTTCTTCTGAACTTTCTATTCATCAAAGAAACCTTAAAAAATTCTACTCCGCTGTTTTCAACATAATAATAATAATAATAATAATAATAATAACTGTTTTTTGAGCAGCAAATCAGAATATTAGAATGATTTCTAAAGGATCATGTGACTGGAGCAATGACGCTAAAAATTCAGCTTTGAAATCACAGAAATGAATTAGATTTTAAAATACATTCAATTATTTTAGAAATAAATAGTACAAATATTTCAACATTTTACTATTTTTGCTGTACTTTGGATCAAACATATACATAAACATACATACATACATACATACATATACATATATATATATATATATATATATATATATATATATATATATATATATATATATATACACACACACACACATTTTTAACATTAATTATTAATCAATATTAATTAAAATATTAATTATATGAATTATATTAATTCTCTTCAAAATTGTATTACAGTAGATATAAAAGCTGTCTAAATCATCCTTTTAGCTGTGGGACTGTTCTAGTCAGACAAACTTTGTTATCCACCAATGAACTTCCTGCATGTGGAGTTGGCTCCAATGTAAACAGTAATTTGTAAATGCGTACTTCCCTTCTGGTATACTCTCGCACATACGAGCATTTCATAGTCAACAACACAGGCAAGTGTTTTAGCTACATGCTAAACTTTCAAAACAATATTTTAATGTTTGCTCATGGGCATAGCTTTGTCCAACAGACTTCTGTTGCAAGTGCAAACCATTCATACGGCCATTCCTTGAGGGCCGAATTCAAATTATTTTCCATTGGTAATTAACATCATGGCTTTAACTGAGCTAAACCCAGAACATTCAGTTAAACAGATCTCTATCTCACACACTGAAATGCTGTCTCTAGCTTTTGCATCATCACTGCATTCCTCAAATGTCTTTATGTGGATGGTATGTAGGCTGTCAGTGTAGCAGGACTGTGTGCATCTGGGTTAAGGCAGGCTGAGAGAAGGGACAGGCGGCACTGAACGTGATAAAGTTATTTCTCTAATCTGGTTACATAAGTGGCCAGTAATCTGTTCATTGTCTTTTTCCCCTCTGTCTAGAAGTGAGGAAACAGTAAGACTGAAAAAAATACAGGAAACTGGAATAATATCAGGGAGCAATAGGAATAATATTGTTTTGCTGTGTGCTTCCTTTCTCAAGCTTCAAAAACTGAAAGTCGTTTCTTTTAAACATTAGGCACAGACTATCAGAAAATTGTTTGGGCTGCATTTTTATGACCAAATCTGACTAAAACATATTCTCTCCTGTAAACATTTTGTGGAGGAGCTGACTGGATGCAAGATTATGGTTATAAAGTGTTATGAAGTACTATGGCAGTATCACAGTTTGAATAAATATAATATTATTGGGTCAATATTACTAGTAACTGAATGGATTATTTAGCATTTGTATGCACATTTCTCACTAAAAATTACAACACATGCATAAGCACATGAATTTGTTAACCTTGTTTTAATTTTAACAAATTTGGAGTATTCTACATGAGTGATGATGTTCCCAAGGTTAGTCATTTACATAAACCTTCCCAAATCATCTCCATATAAGGGCTTTCCTTACAGCCTTTATTCACTCTCAGCAAACATATGACACTCTCTAAAAAATGCTCTTGCCTGACAGCATGCGCAGCAAGATCTTCAAGCAATGCCAAGTGTGCCATGCTCAAATCCAGTTCAAACACAATAAACATTTTAAGACAGACCCAGATCTCTCCTCAGCTCAAACTATAATGCAAGCTTTCCTTTCTTTTTCACTGTAGATGATTAAATATATTTAAGATGAAATACCCATGTATAAAATTTCATCTTAACATAATTATAATACCCAAGAGTATAGCTGCATCCGAAATTGTACTATATAACAATTATATAGACTTCTGTACTATATAATAGGTGGAAAACAGTATGTGAAAAGAGTAGTATGTTCAAATGTACAGTATTCATAAAGCAGTAGGTGAAAAGTTCCCAGCTGACCTACTAGTTTGGGTAAGATTCTGAAGTGTGCATTCCATGGACACTTAACTATCCCGTGAAGCCATGTGAGAGGATTTATGAACAGCAGTGAAGCAACGCAACTGTCACATGACACTGACAACATTTGTATTAAATTCATACTACACAGAGCAAACTTTTTATGGTCACAAGCTAATTAGGCTACTTATTCAAAAGAAGTACCTAATAGAGAATGTGATTTCCAATGCAGTCCATGTGCTTTTTGCTTAAGTGTGGTTTCAATTGTTCCTACATTTTTTCTGTGGATCATGATTCGCTTGTATGCAAGTTTTCACACACAAATTTGAGTGTTTTATTTTATATAACAACATCATGCTACTCTGGTGGCCAAAGCCATTCCCAGTGAATATCTTACCTCAGATGAAGTGATAATTGGTTGCCCTTGAATAATCGTTAAATCACCCATGGCATTATTATATTCACTATTAAAACAGCTTATACACTGCAAAAAAAGCAATTGGAAGTGGCAGCGGCAGTGTGAGAGATGTCCTGCTGTAAAGCCATATGGTACGTGAGCAGCCAGCAAGGTCACTCTTAATTAAAAATCCATATACAACACTACAGACTACCGACATGAACTAAATGCTGCTCAGCTATCTACTGAAATGCATTAACAGGAATAAAAGCAGGAGTTCGTAGGTAAGAAAGGTTAAACATGTTTACATGAATCAGCTGACTCTACCAGCCTTCAAATGTGTGAAAAGTAACTGACTAGAATCTGAGAACTGAAAATGTCAAAGAATAAACTTTTCATCAGTATGAGACTTTTCAAATAATATTACAGTTCGATTTAAACTGTTCAAGCAGTATGTTATGACAATGAGCATCTGCATACAGGCAACAAATTTTACATTTTGTTCGACAACATTAATCACGAACACCTTGAAATTTGAAGCCAGTGCTTTTTAAAAACACAAGCTGCTAACAAAATGACATGCCTTGAAAATAGCATTATTACTGTTATTACATAAATAATAAATATTAGCTATCTAGGCTACAGCTGTTGTCTTTGATTTTGTCAACTAACAAGAAGAAAAATTTAAATATTTGTATGCAAGATGTGTTTGAGTTTTGTGCAATCTTTCTATTCATAGATTTGTAAACACACAAAATGTAATAAATAAGAATTTCAGGACCACTACTACAATTCATGGAGCCTGAGACCATTTTTTTTTTGTGTGGTCCCCTTCTCCCACAGTCCCAAATGAGCAGGCCACCATCCTGTCACAGAAAACAACCTTCCCAGTTGTTCTCTCGGACTGTGTTGGTCCTCTTGTTTTCGAACGAATCACCTGACTGAATGATTCAATGACTGACTCACGACACGCGAAATGACAGTCACTTGATATAACCTGCAGAAAGGGTCACTGAACTAATCAGTGAATTCAAAAGAATCGATTCACTGGAAGGAATCAAAACCAGTAACTGTTAGCTAAGGACACAACCAACACACGGTGTGTGTACATGTTTACACGGGCTTCCAGTGGAACATATATAGTAGTATTTCCCCAAAATATGCTGTGTATATGCAGACTGTTGTGATCAAATGAGATTCATCTCGTTAACCCCATGACAGTCCAGGAATAGCCAAGCAGACCAGCATCCAAATATCAACAGCACTGACAAAGCATGACAGATCACTGCAAAAGCCGCAGCACACGCACGTCCTGAGACATCCACACACGACCTATGAATAAACTCTGACAGTAATGAACCACTGCAGACGATCTGACACACTCCCACCCTTTTCTCGATTTCTCCCTCTCCCTCGCTCTCTCTGGTGGGACATGCTTGTTTACCTTCTTGTCGATGCGGACAGTGAAGACATCGCGGTCCCTCAGCGGCTCCCGACTGAGGACCAGGCCGTGATTGAATTCCTGTACCGGCTGATTCCGTTGAGCGGTTCGGTTGGAGTTCGACAAACCGATCAGTTTTCCGCTGCGCGGATGCAGCTCAGCCGCCATCTTCGCACGGGCGGCGCGGTGCACGACACCGAGCGTCGTTTTGCGACAGTGGAGAGTCGCTTGTGGGCAATTCACCATTGTCCATTGGGTATATTTGTCGGCATAAATAAATATCAGCGCATTGACGCTTGAGTGTGTAAATAGAATACAGCAAACGTGCACGAGCCGATAAAACTGGATAAATGTGCTGGAGGTAGGTAATATGTGAGTACAGAGACAAATAAATACTCAAACGCCACAGTTCACAACATCGCAAATGAAGTTAGTCATGAATTAAACAACATTCTCCCACGAAGAACTTCGAAGTTATATTATGACTTTAACAACTCTATCAAAAACTGTACTTGGGAATTGCTTAAAACCGAGTATTTTCTTAAACAGAAAACTGATGAATCTATTACTGATGTTAAAAAGTAACCCAATTTTAAATTCGTGAGGAACTAGACTACGTTTGTTGAAAAAGTCCTCTAGATGGCAGTGGCTTACAGATAAACCTGCATAACTGATATGAAGCTCGTGTAGCCAAAAACATTAGATGGGAGTTTATTAAACTTTTTGTGTTCTAGGAGGGTTTTTTTTTTTTTTTTTTTTTTTTTTTTTGCATACATTATATTTAAAATGTCTTTTTAAAAAAAAATCAATCAATCAATCAATCAATAAAAATTGTTTCAGGGGTTGATTTATTGTAATATAAACCATGTTTAAAATTATTTAAAACATAATAATAATAATAATAATAATAATAATCTTTTCCTGTTTCCTGTAATTTATTTATAGATTTTTTTATTGTTGTCATAAACATAAAAGTCTTAAAATATGCAATTAAGAAGTATTAACTATGTTTAGCTATGATAACTAGGAACAGAGACATAAAAATAACCCATTTCAATTAATTTTTCAAACATTATGACCTATAATGGTGTGGCAGTTCCACATATATGTATGTATGTATGTATTTATACAATAAGTATACAATATATATACTTCCCAACTTAATACATATATATATATATATATATATATATACACGAAGACTGAGCTTCTTGTCTTCCCTGCCACTCCAACTTTACAACATGACTTCACGCTCCAGTTAGGTTCATCAACAATTACTATCAACTTGAGTTAAATCTGGTATGTAATCTTTGATGACCAATGACCTTCAAAGAGCACATTGCAAAGACCTTTTCGATCTTATGATTTTTACACAGCTTTATCAGAAAGATCAGGCCCTTTCTGTCAGAGCATGCTGCACAATTTCTTGTCCAGGCTCTTGTCATTTCTAGGCTGGACTACTGCAATCCTCTTCTGGCTGGACTTCCATCAAACACAATCAAACCTCTACAAATGATTTGATGGCGCTGAACTGGTCTATCAATGAGCCCTCAGAGCCCATGTTACCTCTTTTATGCACTGGCTTCTGAAGTGGCATCTACATCATCAAGTTCAAGACACTGATGCTTGCATATCAGGCAACCACAGGCTCCCTGCCGCTACTTCCCTCACTATTACGGATCACATTCCTCCAGAGAGTCTAGATCTGCTAGTGAGCAGCCTTCTGTGGTACCATCACAGAGAGCCTCAAAATCACTCTCCAGACATTCTGGAATTCACCATTCCTGGCTGGTGGAATGATCTTCCCCTCCTATCAAGTGAGTTCCTGTCAATCTTCAAGCAACAACTGAAAACTCATCTTTTTCGACACTACTCGACTTCATCCTAAACTTAAAAAAAATAAAAAATAAAAAAACTTTATCTTTCTCTCTATTTATTCCTTCCCTTGCTAGCTTGTATTTATTTTAACAATGCCTGAGACATGGTGTTACGAGCACTTCCACTATCTGATTGCCTCTTCAAGATGAATCGCTTTATGTATTCCCCACTTGTAAGTTGCTTTGGATAAAAGCATCTGCAAAATGACTAAATGTAAATGTACACACACACACACACACACACACACACACACACACACACAGTGCCTTGCAGAAGTATTCCATTTGTCATTTTCTTCCATGTTTTTATGTTGCTTTATAATTTAAACTGGCCATTATTTTTTTTCCACATCAGTCTGCACTCCATACCACGCCATAATGGCAAAGCAAAAACAAGAACTGTCACAACTTTGTAAATTTATAAAAATCTGAAATATGTTGCATAAGTATTCAAATCCTTAACTCAGTACTTAGCTGAAGCACCTTTATAGCCTCAAATTCTTTTTTGTCTGATGTGAAAAGCTTTGCTCATCAGCATTTGACAATTATCACCATTCTTACCCTCACCTGTTCACCTCTCAAGCTCTGTCGGGTTGGATGGGGGCAGATGCACATTTTCAGGTTTCTCCAGAAATATTTGATTGGGTTCAAGGCCAGGCTGTGGCTGGGCCACTCAAGGACATTCACAGAGTTGTCTATAAGCCACTCTTGCTGTGTTTAGGGTCATTGTCCTGTTGGAAGGTGAACCTTCTGCCCAGTCTGAGGTTCTGAATGCTCTGGACTGGGTTTTCATTAAGGCTATCTCTATATTTTGGTGCATTGAGCTTCTCTTTTCATCTGATGAGTCCCTCAGTCCCTGCTGCTTAAAAACAGTCCCACAGCATGAGGCTGCTACCAGCATTACTTTACTTTTGGATGGTACTACAGGTGATGAGGCAGAGCTGGTTTCCTTCAAACATGATGCTTAAGATTGGTTCATCAGACCAGAGATCTTGCTTCTCCAGAGTTGAAGTTCCTTTAAGTGCTTTTGTAAATTCCAAATTGGGTTTTTGTATTGTCTTCACTGAAGGGAAAGATTGAGTCTGGCCACACTGACATAAAGCCCAGATTGGTGGAGTGTTGCAGTGATGTTTGTCCTTTGTGGTTCTCCATCTGCATATGTGATCATGGAGCTCTCAGCTAGAGTGACCATCATTCTTGGTCACCAGTCTAGACAAGGCCCTTCTCCATCAGTTGCTCAGTTTGGCCAGGGGGCCAGCTCTAGGAAGAGTCCTAGTTGTTTCAAACATCTTCCATTATGGATAATGGAAATTCCATGATTCTGTGAGCCTTCCATGCAGCAATTTTTTTTTCTGAACTCTTCCCCTAGATGTCAGCGACTGGCACGCAGCCTGTTTCTGAGCTCTACAGGCAGTTCTTTTGACCATCAGAACTGGTTTTGCACTTCTGATATGCATTTTCAGCTGTTAGACCTTTTATTAAGATGTGTGTGCCGTTCCAAATCATACCCATTCAATTGAATTTGACACAGGTTAACTTCACTCAAAGTGTAGTAACATCTACAAGCAATATGAATGCTCCTGAGCTAAATTTCAGCTGTCTCACATAAGGGTTTGAATACTTCTGCAATGGAATCATTAATGTTTTTTTTATGTATAATAAATGTGCAAAGATGTTAAAAACCTGTCATTTGCTTTGTCATTATGGTGTGTGGAGTGTAGACTGTTGTGGAAAAAAAAGTAATTTAAAGCGGTTTAACGTAAGGCTGCAACGTAACAAAACGTAAAAAAAATGAAGGGGTTTGAATACTTCTGCAAGACACTGCATATATATATATATATATATATGTGTGTGTGTGTGTGTGTGTGTGAATATATATATATATATATATATATATATACACACACATATAATATGTGTGTGTGTGTGTGTGTATATATATATATATATATATATGTATGTATGAAGTTGAGAAGTATCTTGGATACACTGTTTTAGGTTTATACATATATACCCATAAATAGTTAATTTTTTTTTCTGTTTATTTATTTTACATAACCTGCACATTTTTTTGTATTTGCTTCATGGACCATACATTAATGAAACAGCAATGAAACAATGATTCTTTTATTGATCTTGATTTATTTTGTTGACTAAAAGATGTTCATTGAAAACCATTGCTTTTAGATGCATTTGTAAAGTTCAAAGAGATTTACTTTTTAACAATCATTAATGTACTGGAAAGATGTGCCATTTATTTTCAAATGTATTTCATTGCTCAGTGTAACATAACAGCGCATCAGTACATTTTTGGAGGTTTTGAGTCAACTGAACATTGAGCATTTTTAAATAGGCCTACCTATGACAGATATAAGATGGTGTGGAACATAAAGGGAATCTTAGAGTTTAGCCTCCCAGGATGAATGCCTTATATTCCTTATACCTCTATTAAGTGAGTTCATTCATTGCTTCTGTAGGACAGCTGTGAGATGATACCACTGTGTGTTTGTACAATGCCCGATCAAGATCAATGACCTGGCCTTGGACAAGGATTTTCTCCAGACACCCACGCAGGTAATGTGTACTCTTTGCCTCATCGCTATCACCTGAAAAAAAAGATGGTTCAGTGAATCAACTAAAACAAATCCTCTGCTTCAATGTGAAGTAGAAGGATTTGTTAAAAACAAAAAAAGTTGTCTACTTGACAGATACAAGCGAAACATAGAGAATTTAACACAGAACGTAGAGGATATTGGAGAATGGAGGAGTACTTGAGCACGGAAATTCTTGCTTGCTTCCACCTCGCAAATTTACCTGGCACTCCCCCAAAAGTCAGTAGCATCCCCTTTTTCCACATGGAGAAAAAGTCCAGACTTTCCGTTTCAAGCTCTGATTTGCTGTTTACCACAAGTGAATGTTTCAGTATGGTGAAAGTAAGTGTTGCAGGTTCACGGGGAGGGGCAGCACTTTCCGATCCCTCTTTCAGGCCCAACTGCACCTCCTGTTACAGTGCAGATAAATGGGTAACACTTTACAATAGGGTCCCATTTGCCCATTTATGCATTAACTAAAATTTACTTATGTTGTGCAAAGCATTTGTTACAGTATTTATTAAAGGAATAGTTCACCCAAAAATTACAATTTGGTCATCATTTACTCACCCTCATTTCATTCCAAACTTGTATAAGTCTCCTTCTTATGTTGAACACAAAAGAAGATATTGTGAAGAACAGTTTTTGGTCCCCATTGACTTCCACAGTAGGGAAAGAAATACTAATGAAATTAATGGGGACCATCAACTGTTATATTACCAGCATTCTTCAAAAAATCTTCTTTCATGTTTAACGTAAGAAAGAAACTCATACAGGTTTGGAACAACATGAGGGTAAAGTAAATGATGACAACATTTTTCATTTTTAGGTGAACTATTCCTTTAATCTTTGCTAATTTTAGTTAATATAAATACAACTGTTCATTGTTAGTTCATGTCACTTCAGGACCATTAAATAATATTAGGAGGTACTCTTTTTGATTTTTAATAAAGTATTAGTGGTTTATATAGTTTATATTAACATTAACTAAGATTACTAAATGCTTTATTTTTCATTATTAGCTCATGTTAGCTAATGTAATGTTAACAAATGGAACCTTATTGTAAACTATTACCAATAAATGTTATGATAAGATTGCTTGTAATAGACCTGTGTGCTTTTAAACAAACAATCTCTAGTTTTCTTTGTAATAATCATTAGTGGTGTCACCATTTAAATGTAAATAGCATTTCATTAATGATAGGATTTTTTTTTTACTGTGTACATACCTTGACATCTTTATTCCCATCTAACTCTCTCAAAATATACTCAAATCCTGTGCTTTGGAGACTCAACGTTGTCCCAGTCCAGGATCCGAAGATCTCAACTGTGATACCGGCCTCTTCAGTCTTAAGTCCAGGAAGATCTGTCGTGATATGTGAATGGAAGGATAACATCATCTAATCTGCAATGCAAGTTTAAACATACATGATTCTTCACTCACCAGATGTATTAAATGTAGCCACTCCAGTTCCTGGAAAATAGCTCCCTTTCTTGATCTCAGAGAAGCAGGGCCGGGGTTCCCATGTTGAGTCTGCATCCCAGGGGGTGCTGAGATTTAGCCAATGCCCTCCTCTTATACAAGCATCCATTTCTGGCTCAAACTGAGAAACAAAATAAAGAAAAGGACATTTTATGTGGTCAGTCAATGCTATTAGTGATAATTACTTATTTTTCGCTTTTCAATTAAAATAATAATGGAAAATACAAGGAAACTTACTGGATGGAAGAGCTTTTGTTTGTCCACTAGCATGCCACCAAGAGCAAGACGTATCTTTCCTGTTAGTTTATCTTCCGCCAGTTTAGAATGGAGACCAACTACAAGCTCTACACTGTTGTTTACCTCTAGCACCACAAATTTGTTCTCATTGCGCAACTCCAGCTGTCCAAAACCAACAAAGAATCTTTAGAAGATGATGAAATTTGAATGGAGATAATTGTTCCAAAACAGAGCTTTAATTGCACGTCTTAAAAGTCTGGACATCTAAAAAAATATATATATATATATAAATAAATAAATAAAATAAAACATAATTTTTTTCTTAGAAAAATATAGGGATGCACGATATTATCGAACTGATATCGGAATCAGCCGATAATGGCTTTAAAAGTAAATATAGCTGCAAGCAGCGATGGCGGGCCCAAGCCGTCAGTGCATCCGCCACCCCGGTGGCATCACGAAAAAGGGGCACAGCGGGCACGTGCATTTACAGTAACCCTCTGGCAGTCTGGTTTTTAGGGATACAGCAA